>WAAG01092106.1:812-15334 GCA_013390105.1 Tichodroma muraria
CTTGGTCAGGTTCGGGATGTGATTTGAGAGTTTTAATTTTGATTTGAGTGCATCTTGGATTTAAGTACCTGAGCTGTCATTAAAAAAAGGAAAAAACAAAGCTTTACTCACAGACATAAGTTAAGCTACCAACATATGAGGTGAGAAGTTGATGCTAATCTGATGTTCATGCCTTTTTCTTTCCAAAGGGAAGCCCATAATTATTCAATCCAGAAGATTGTTGGATATGACATCTCAGCATTTGACTTCTACTTTGAAATTTTATTTTTTAGCACAAGGTCGCTTGTACACAGAATTTGGAGAGTGGCCTTGGTTTCTTTGCCACAAACAGGAAAAACTGAATGCTGTCCTAGAAATCACTTTGCCTCACCAACTGCTCCAACTCTACCAGAATAGACTGCACTTGTAGAGAGAACCATCCTCTACCTTCTGTCAGAATAACGTCATTGCTTAGCAAGAATTTAGTAGCCAAAGAAAAGAATGAGAAAGATGGAATGTATGCCTATGTATTCAGTGTACCTTTGGCAGATAAAATGATCCTAAACTCTGATCCTTGTTCAAGGCATTTCTTATGAATTTGCATTGAAGAGACAATAAGTAAAATAAAACTCAAAGAATAAACTCTTCCCCATACATTCTGTTCAAAATGCTACTAGACTTTAGTGATATATTCACTTCCAATTTGACTTTTGATGAAAAAGGTAATTGTTTGCCTTGATTTGCTACATATTATTTAAAGAAAAAAATATTCACATTAATACAAAAGTGTTTATGCTTGTAATGAAAGAAATATGACCTAGACTCCCCAGCTGAGGTAAATATGTGATGAAAAAAGCAGTATGTAATGAGCCTAGACGATTTTTGAATAATGAGCAAAACTTCGCACAGCTAATTAGAATATTTTTGACTTCTTTTAATAAACTTGAACAGAAGTGTCAAGAAATATATCTGGTCTTACTGAGAAAAAAGTGTTGAAGTGTGAATAATTCTACTGTTTTTTTTTTTTCCAGAGAGTGAAAATTTCTAAAATTTAAAGAAAAACTATATAGTCTTTGGAGCAGAGAATATGAATATTTTAATCTGATGCAATGATACTTCTAGCTGTCTATAATACATTTCCTTCATTCCTTTTGGATCCATGCAGGAACATTAAGTTGAGATGATTTGCCTTCTTGTGAAATTTTATTTGCACTAGATTTATGGCTACAGCAGAAATACTTTTTTAGCTTTCTTTGCACTAGTGCTCAGCAACCTCTGTGCTCACCAAGCTCTGACCAAAGGTCAATTGTATTAACCTGTGGTATCTCAGTGGGAAAGAACTTAACCCACCCCTTCTCAGCAGCACTTCAGGAGTCTGATTTTTAGCTAAAAGGGTGGCTTTAAATCATTATATTCACTGTATAGATGGCACTCTTTGGTTTAAAATTGGGCTCAGTGTAAAAATCAGGGTTCACACCTGAGTAAATCAGTACAGGGGGAAACATGAGGGTGCTTCTACACCTCAGAAGTAGGTTGTAAGCTTGTGCCTGCCATGAGCACCTCACAAGGGAAGGGCTACTTTCATGTGGGAACTTTCCATTGACTGAAGTCTTCTCACTACACTTCTTTAGTACTTCCTAAAATATGAGTTGTTTTTAAAAAGTATCATCTTTAAATATTTTTTTTCTAATGATGATAAAGCTCCAATTAACCACACTGTTATTCAAGTTTGTTATTCTGTTCTTTATAATGTTTTATTTTGAAGTGTATAGTGCCATTTTATTTTTCCCAGATAAAAAGCACAGTTTTTTGTCAAATAGTGTTCTCATATACAGCACAGTTTTTACTATCAGGGAAATACTAGAGTTACTAAGATGCTAAACCTAATTATATAATATTTATAAAGGAAATTTGAGGCTCATATTGTGAAGGATATTATGGGAAGTCTCTGAGAGTGGTAAAATAGTAAGATTGCTCTGGAGCACTATAACATCTGTTATTTTAAAGTATGGTATAGATGGGGGGGGAGCACAGCAGCTATAGGATCATATTTATAATTAACCTAGCCTGTAAAAACCTTGTAATAGTGTCAACTAAGATATTACTGTCTACTTTACTCGAATTAATTTGTCCAAACCAAATGGGCTTTATGAAAACAAGGCTATCAAAAAATAACATCAGTTTTAAATAGACTTAATAAACATTGAACAACATAAGAATAACCATTCAGTGCTATTTTACTTTGTGTAGAAATGTAGCCTGGGCGAATACACTGAATAGCAGTTTCAATGTAAAAAAGAAATTTAGAACTAAGGATAACTTCAATACTCAAGACATTAGTTTCTTTCAATATTTCCAGGTTATAAAAGGGTTGGTAACTGTGCTGTTGCCTTTTGCTGTTTCATTTTCCTACACAGGGAAATGCATTGCTTTATAAGCATTTCAAACCACTGATTTCATTTACTTTGAAGTGATAAAATGCAGCCATCAAACAAATAATTTGCCGTAACATTCAGTGTTTCACTGTGAGTTCTGTCATTGGAGTACCATGTCTTTACATCTCTTTCATTTCCCATAGAGGGGAAAAGCCATAACCTCTCATTTTTCTAATGATGCCAAGCAAGCCAATCCTGCAGAAGAAAAGTTATTTCTGTCATCTTCCCCTGTAGTCCTTCCACAAACTGGATTTTGAGGAGGATTGGGAAGGAGGTTTAAGGACAGCAGTTTTGAACTACAAAGCTGCATTACAAGATGCAAACAGATAAAAGCAAACAGAAAATCCAAAAGAAAAAAAAAGAAAAACAAAAACCAACAAAAGAAAACAGGACAGCTGGGAACCTCTAAAGTCACAGCCATTGTGAATTTGGAAAAAAAAGAAAAAAACCCACAAAAACACAAGCTATGGACATATTAGTTACAATTTATGAAGTAAGATGATTGGTAAGACATCTAGGTTACCTCTCCAGACAGCACTCGGCTGCTATGTTGCCATGCATCTCCCAAAGTCCAGAGTAAGCTGGATGCAGCCATCACATACCACACTGGAGTTATGGCTTAAGTGGGGGAGAAAGGGGAACACAGAGCCAAAGAGGCTGAACAACCACACCTTTCTGCAAATCAAAGACTTAGAGGGGTCAATAATATTCAGACACAGGAATAAGATATTTTGGGGCAAACATTAAGAGATGTAAGGTTACA
This sequence comes from Tichodroma muraria, assembly GCA_013390105.1. Taxonomy (NCBI): domain Eukaryota; kingdom Metazoa; phylum Chordata; class Aves; order Passeriformes; family Sittidae; genus Tichodroma; species Tichodroma muraria. The sequence continues at coordinate 3,990 of WAAG01092106.1, forward strand.
GATAGTAATAATGACTGCACATGTGACAGGGATAGACCAAGACACATTTACCAGTAATTTGTCTGCGCTCAAAACTCTCAGCCAGGCAGATAGGGTGAGTGTCCACTTCCCGGAGCAGAACTTTCTCCAAGGCTTCCTGCTTCCCATTGTCCAAGACACTTCCAGACAGACAAACACCTGTGGTACACAAGTGAGCTGCTGCCCATGAGAGGCCAGCAGTAGCTCAGAAGGCAAAGGGACAAAGGAGAGCGACGGGACCATCCCCCACCAACGTGAGGATGCTGTGGGACCCCCACTGATGCCCAGTCCTTCCAGCTTTGCTGCATCTCTGTCCAGTCTCTCTGGTGAGGAGATGCTTCCATAGTTGCAATGTAGGGTAGAAAACTTACTGAGCTTCCCACTTCATTACTCTGCACACATGCACATACTTGTTAAGAATATGTGCTTCCATGGGCAGAGATGACTGCCTCTGTGCACAGCTGGAGCAGGTAGCTTCATGACGAATATCAAAAGATAATATCCTTTGTATACTAAAGAACCCGTCATTTCAGTCAGCAGTACAGTTAAACCTCATATTATATGAGACAGTCAAAATCTGCATTAGCTTAGCTCTGCTGACTGCACAGGACAGAATTTCAAGCACATTGGGAATCATTTATCTGTTTTCTCTCCTATTTATTAAACACAACACATGAAAGGTAAAACAAAAGAATTATCTGAAGATCCAATGCTGAATTTAGTACTACAGATATCAGCCATCTCTCAGATTCCGATTTTCACTAGAATTGTTGAGTGGTGCTTTGTCAGCAATGACTTTACTGCAGTGCAGGAAACTGCCAGAAAGAAAGAGCTGATGAAAAGTAACTTGGAATGGAAAAGTACCCTGCACAACTCCCATACATGTTTATATTACCAAGAAGCAATGAGTATGTATTCAGCCTTAACAACCAAATAGTGTAATTTACAAATAAAACATTGAAAAGTAAATTTCTATTGAAATGGAAGTTCCTGTTTGAAGAGAAGCCCTCATAAATGAATATCAAGCAGTACATAAACTGCTGAGATAATACATTTTCCATGCACTAAGAGTATGCATTTAACAGTTTTTATCTGTCCTCGTGCATGCAGCTGATAGTCATTACAGTAGCATTAGAACTGCACCAGATTTATCGCATTTGCAATGTAAATTTATCACCATTCAAATAATCCTAGCACCTGTGCCTTACCACTAATAGACATTCCATTACATTTTCAGTTTTCCCCTACCATTCACAGCTGAATGAACCTATAAGTGAAGCTGAAATGTAAATTTAAAACCACTCTTTCAGAAATTTCACCCTTAAAATCTGTTCAGGAGAGTCTCTCCCACTGCAATGGAAAATAGCTCTTTGTAGTGTTTCTTGTATAAATCAAAAATTGATTCAGGGTGGTAAAACAGTCACGTGAGCAATGTTCACTCATATTTATTCAACGGATGGCATCAGGTATTCATTTTCACCTAAAATGCTGGGGAAGTAAGGTTTTAGATTACCTCCCTTTTTTGAGTGGAGCAGAGCAGGTTAAAGGGTGTACTGTGTAACAGAGGACTGGATTTCGTCTGGTCATACAGCGAGAGACTGCAGGTCCCTGAGAACCCTCACGGGTCACTGCAATATTTATGGAAGCTCCTATAGAGACACCTATTTCTAAAGCAGCCCCTATGGAGAACTAGCTAGAACAATTGGAGGATCCCTCCTCACACCTGCCTGTAGGCAGCAAGAAGGGGAGTTGTGCTTTTCTGCCTTGTACAAACTGTAAGACTGGTCTGCTCCCAATGTGGAGAGCTGCTGGCAAATATTCATGGCACTGCTATCTCATAAAGTTACTCTATACTGTATTCCAGGTGAGATTCATAGCTATGGTACCAAGAACAGTTTAATTTTAAATCCCCTCCCCAAATAAATTTAATAGACTGATTTATGACAAAAAATAATTACATCAGCTTAATAAGAAAAAGATGGATTAATTTTAATCAAACATTTTTATGATGACACAAGCATACTTTAAGTTGCAGATTCATATTTTTCTGAATAAGGAACATACAACAAATGTTAAAAAAAAAATACTTTTAGAATTAATACATTGACTATTAAACTAGATTCTTTCAGAATTCAGCCTACCTAAATAATTTTTTTTTAAAAAATCATCCTAGTTTCCTTTGTTTTGGGGATTTTTTGGCTGAAAATATAAATCATTTAAGTTCAAGAAAAAAAGAGCATTTAAACTGAAATAAGCTAAAAAACACATTAACATTCATACTTTTTTGAAAGAAATAATATTAAATTTTATTTCAACACTTCAAATTTTTAGAAGATACTTTATTCCTTCTTCTAAATCTTTTACTATGTAAAAGTAATAACTTTATTACTCATAACAATGCAGGAAGGGAAGAAAAGAAAGAATATGCACAACACTGAATAGCTTTGTAGCAAAAAAAACAGGGAGAGGGGAACGTTTTTCTTCTTTTCTCTGTATTTTCAAAAATATGTTTATGTCTTCATGAAAACAGAAATTTTTTGATTATATAATTCTTCTTCATTAAGTTCTTATTGCAGACAAATATCTTTATCCTGAGTTTCATATAAATTCATTCTTAAAAAGCTTGATTTACACAAAACTTTGTGTAGTATTATAACTAATATAGAATGGTATAATATTAAACATAGACTGTACATTTATGAAGTCAGGAGGTGAATTTTTTGCAAGTTGTACAATGCAAAATCAAGTCTAGCAGTAATACAAACTGAGAAACTCAAAATAGTTTGCATAATAATCTCAGAACAACACATGATCCTTCTCCATTATTTTATGGAGCTTTTAAAATTATTTTACAGTAATATATTAGTATAAACATTAAAGTTTCTTCTTGAAAGTTGAAACAATTTCAGATTTACCTTTGCCTGACTCTTCTTGATGCATACATTTGTTCTTATTGTCTAAATGTCTTTGTGTCTCATAATTGATAGGTTTGATCTTAAAAGAATCCATAAAAACATAAGGGCAATTACACCTTCAGGTATCATTCTCACACCATTGAAAATAGTATGACACAATGCTCACTAGAGCAGGCTCTAATTACCCATCCCACCACTGCAACACAAGAATTACCTTACAAAAGGGCTTGAAGTCAATGTTATAGATGCTGTGAATAGGTACACTAAATGATTTCCAGAAAATGTAATTCAGTTATAATTAGATTAGCTTGGCAATGATAGAATAAAACCTTTAACAAGGTACAACTGAAAATACCGTGTAGTAGACTGCTTTTATGATTGCACTAAAGACTTCGTAACGTATCTACAAAAGATTATTACTTTACTCACAAACTACTTGATTTCTTTGCTGGGAAAATAAAGATTCTGTCATTTTTCCATTTCTCTTTGTGACTGTTAATTTCTAAAATTAATTTGGCCAGAAATGGAGTGCAATATTTACTCTCACGTCACAAAGGCCAGTCTGTTTAAATAAGGACTGGTATAGCTGAAGAATGAACTGTTCTCTTCTGTACATTTGATATACAGCAGTAACATTGTGTGTAAATGTGTGTAACTTGAGGAATATATTTATTATTGGTTCATATTAATAAATTTTTAAACAATTTTTAAATGAATGGTTAAAAACGGGAAAAAATGGTAAAAAACACTGGTAGGGGAAATAAATAAAATTATTTCCTTGTATTATACGTATTATATATATTTCATCCCCTGTGCATTTTCTGAATGTCACTTTATTGTAAAGTGTGAGAGAAAGAATAAGTTATCTCTAAATACTTTCATACTTTCCTAGTAGATTTGAGAACACTGATGAAACATAGCTTGAACTACAATAACATAATAATAAAAAAAATAAACAGAAATTTTTGGAGAAAATTTACAGTAGCAAGTGGTCACAAAGTGGTCACAATATTGATCTCTTTTCATTCTAAAAACTGTATATAAAATCCAACAAACGCAGCTTTGTTTCACTTTGAACTATTCATTGCTGCAATGTATGCCTTCTACAATTTCAAGGAGCTTTGACAGGAGACACAGAGATATTCAGGTTTTACCAAACAAGAAGAAAACTAAAATGTCACTGAAACCATCTGATTCTTATTCCTATCTGTTCCTCAAGAGAAAATGAAGCAGTGAAATATTTTAAAATTTCTGAAAGCTTCTGTATCAAGCTATAAGTGAATTTACAAAACCTGGATGGTCAGAAAACCCTCCCTAGAGGCACAAAAAACTTCACATGATGAATGTTGGCTTAAGGAATGACTTCTCAGATTGATAAGGGCAGCTTCAGGGATCTCCTTCCTGGGCTGGTCCCCTCAGTTGAGCACAGTCTGTGGATTGAGGGCAAGAGTTTTGCTGACTGGGACTTTTCCTATTCTTTGGTTTGAAGGAAAGTAGGAGAGCATTATTCTTCATTTTTATGCCCAGTTGCCGCACACTTTGCCTTGCCAGACAGCAGTAAGCATAGAGTCTGCCATCTGACAATAACTTGCACTGATCACTCGGCGGTTTTCTTCTGTTTTCCTGCTTTACATCACTATTTCAAACTAATTTTTCTGATCATGATTTTCTATGAAAGGTAAGAAACACCATGGTAAAATAAAGTATATTTACAGTGATTTTAGGGTGGTAAATTTTAACCTACCAAGTGTGATGATAGCCTCAGTGTTAAGACTTCGGAAAATAAAGTGTATCTTTCACCGGGAGCTGAAGTGCAGAAACAGTCGTAACTTCCTGCAAAAGTAAATAACCCACTCAAGTAATTTGCCAGCCACTGAATACCCTAGAGTACATATGTAGCAATATATACTGCAGGATGCCATACTGCACAGAGTCATGCAGGGATGGAGAATGATTAGACACAGATTTCTCTACAGGAGATCGTTAATGCCATCAAAAAATTGCCCTCTGGGAAACTCTGAAATCCCAGACAGCTTTCCAGTATAATTCTTTAAATCTTTTCTGCATATTGTATGCCAGCTTTTAATGGATACATTTAGTAGGAAGTTTGCTGAGGGCTGCTCTCTGGAGATGTAATGCTTTCATTAATCATTTCAATCCTCAGCAAAGGAAGGGGATCCTATGCTGTATATAAATAACTCCATCAGACTTGGACTTTTGATATTACCATTAGCTTGTGGAAAATAACTAAGTTCAATTCTTTGACAACTCTGACCAAAAAGAGCTATTTCATTACTATTTTGCTAGCATTGTAAGCAAAAAAACCCACAAAACATCAAAAAAAAAAATGTAGTGGGTAATTCAGTATGGTTATGGTCATGTATATTTATTGAGAAGCACCAATATTCAGTGTTATTTTCAACAGTTCAAAATTTTTGGTCAATCTATTTGGATATTAAATCAAAAGCATCCTTATAGATATTTAAATCTTGCTAAATTCAGAAGATGCAGTCATTAAGATTTCAAAAGTGAAGTGACTGACTGGGGTGTGATTATTTTATATATATAAAATGTAAGATCCATACTTTTTGCACATATATAAAAATGATACATATATGTATAGACACTCCACAGCTTTTTTGACATGTCAGAATTTGATTTCCTTTGCCTCTGAAGATCAACCCTTATTTTCATCATAAATTATCAAAAACCCTCTGAAGTCACCTTTCTCTCTCCATTAACCTCAACAGAATACATGGGTTCTGCTTTTATGGTACTATTAATATATGCTAAGGACTTGAAAATAATTAATTTGAAAATAATTAGAAAACTTTAGAGTAACTTAAACAGAAATAAAACTTTAAAACAGTATCTCATGGAATCTGATTGTCCTAAATTACAGATGATGCCAACAGCTTATAAAAGTTGTTGTTAATTACATCATTCACTGAAAGCTAAAATCCCAGTTCCAGGAAAATCAGCACATGCCTTGACACCGATGTTAAGAGACTCACAATTTCACTCTTTCTCAGTCTCCTCCTAGTATTATCAGTAGTTACTAATTTCCTAGAACATTCTTTCTGGTACTTAGGGAAGAGCATAACGATAGATAAGAAGGTTCATTATGGCTGGTCTGAAATGGGTCTATTTTATTACATTCGGTTATGCATATTTCTATGTAATTGAAGCTAAATGAGTAGACAGACTATCATGACATTTTATGATAAGTTTAAATTATATGCAAGTATTCAGGGCCTGGAATGAGAAGCTTTTTATGCTTTAAAAATAAAAATATACTAATTAATGCAATTAATAAAAATTTTATGTAGAGAGAGAGAACTACATTCACTGTGCACTAAGGTGTCATTATAATAACCTCCTGCTGAATAAAACATCAAGTACATATTTTTTCTGTTGCCCTAGATGACACAGTTATCACCGATGATTTACAATTGTTATATAATAGATGCAGTTCACTAATTTATAGATGCCAAATGGTCTGCATGTGGGATATTCAAAGGAATATTTTATCATTTTTAACAGAATGGAAACAGCTAATAAGCAAAGATCTGGCTGTGCTAATTACACTTTTGAGAAGGTCTATTAATTTTTTTTTTTCCCCTGACACTTAGAGTCACATTTGAGAGCCTGAAATATCCAAAAAGAAACAGTGGAGGATCTTCCATCAAAACAGAAGGTGCAGCTTTCAAGAACTGTCTTTCAAACAATTTTCATTGTAATTTATTTCCCTGCCAGGAAAAAAAAGGATACACGTACAAAAAATAGCACTGCTAAATGGCTCTGTTTAACCCTTTTGCAAAGTGAAACACTTGGAAATACTCACCTGATTACCTTGTATAAGAACCTTGCTTCAGGTGAGAATCACTTGGCTTCCAAAGCAGTGTGAGCTACAACCAGGGTGGCTGCTGCTTCCGGCTGTGTGAAGTGCCCTCAGAAGGGAGGGGTCTTCTGCAGACCCATCTTCCCTGCAGGTGCGAGTATGCCAGACTCCCCCAGCCCAGTCACTGTCAGCCAGTGCTCTACAGTGCTCTGAGAAATACCCTTAAGACCAAACAAGTTTAAAGGGAAATTTTTCCAGGTTATTGTCAGTAAATTGGTAATTTCAGAACTGTGAAGTTACCAAAGTTCATTCTTATACAGATAAAAAATATATATTACAAGAGACAGCTTTCAAGATGATGGAATCTAGAAGTTTATCTTCAGGCCTTGTGCATGAATAATAAAATTACTCTTTCTTTATCTGAACCAATGCCCCTGAACATAGACACCTTTAAATAAGACTAGAAGTAGTTTTGGGTATCATATTAATTCTCTTCTTTTTTTTTTTATGCATAGATATTTTCATCATCAGTCAAATCTTTTCCTTTTTCCTTCTGTTTCTATTCAAATCCATTGCAATCAGTGGGAGGAGCCTTTATATAAAACACTAGGGTTTAAGACAATCTGTCTCACTGGATGTTAACCACTCTAAGTTTCCTCACTCTTTGATATAGTCCAATATTTGTCTTTGGCAGATGTTTCTTGTATAAATAAAACTTTACAACTTTAGGAACATCTGACAAGATTTCTAATGGAAACTTTGCATTAATTGAATAATTTGATAGATTACATAATACTTTAACATCAATATAAACTATTCAGAGAATACTGTTGACCTCTAAATTAGATCACACATAGGCCAAAGCAAGTCTATAACATAACTCAAAGCTAGAAGACTAACTACCTATCTTTCTGTTGCCTACTGAACACAACTTTCTCGGAGCAGGTGTTATTTTATCCAATAATGTTTTGAAACATAGCCTCCTTTTGTTCCCTCAGTAAAGTTATTTTTACAAACCATGAACATGAAGCTTTCATCCCTTTTATGTTTGCTTCTACTCATGTCTTTCCAGTTTTCACTCAAATCTAATGATTTGTTTTATACTTATTAAATATTCTGGTTACTTTGAAAGGTGAGCCCTTAAGAAAACATTGTCACGAAACAAATAAATTAGATATTTCTTGGTCTGCATGAAAGCAACGTAGGGTAAAGGTTGGCAAGGTTTCTTTCAGAGACAATGTATTTTGAAGGCAATTATAGCAATGCTGGAATCCACTCCTCAGTTCCATCAGCTCAATTTTTCTTTTCAATTCAATTACAAATGTAAAATCTGTCAAGTTATAAGGTGCATACCCAGGATATATCTTTCTACGTAACTCCTGAACTGGTGAACAATCATAAATTTTCCAAAGGTCATTGTGTCTGGTTTACCTGTATTGTTCAGGAGTGCTAACAGCATGCAATTATTCATACAGGAAGAATCTACCATTATACCAGGTGTTTTGATTGGTGGGTTTTTTTTTGTTCCATAGTAGGTTTATGCCCACTGTGTCCAGATGCCTGACAATATGTACTTTGCCTTGGAAAACAACCAGCAAAGAAAACAACAAATAGCCAGCCAAATGTCAGTCACTGTGCCCAGTCCATTTTGAGATTTTTCTGCTCAGATGTGAGAATGATTTCCATCTGTTCCTGTGTGAGATAAAGATTTAGAGCTGCTGGCAATGGGGAGCCTTTAAAAAACCAGCCCATGCCAGAGCAGCTTGTCTCTGTGCATGGATGCAAGTGATCCCAAACCTGAATAATGTGCACAGTGGAAGCTGTCTGTTATAAACCAACAGGCTTCTCATTTCTATCACAACTCATTTTCTGCATTGAAATTTAAGCCCTTTGAATCTTCATGACACAGTGTGATGCCCTGGGTCAGGACAACAGTGTCTGCCAGCTGGGGTCCAAACAGCTGTGCCAGCATAAGCAGTTACAGGAGTCCCCCTATGTACAGTGTTGTTTGCAAACACTGAACATGAGCTAAGACTAAGCTCATAACACTAAGACTCAAGCTTGGATCCCTGGGGTGAAACAGCAGCAAGGTGAAACAGCAGCAAGTCTGTCTGATAAACCAGAGAAGACTTTGCTAGTGCCTAAGTGAGGAGATGTTATAGCAAGTTTCCCACAGACTAAACTTGTCCTTTGTTTTCACAGAAGCACAGAACCATTTAGGTTAGAAAAATCCTCTGACATCACTGAATCCAACCTTTGACCTATCACCAACACATCAACTAGACCATTACACCAAGTGCCACATACAGTCATTTCTTGAACACTTCCAGGGATGCTGACTCCCTTGAAGTCCATTCTAATCTTAAACCATCCTTTCCATGAAGATATTTCTCCTGATGTCCAATTTGTACCTCACCGTGCATAGTTGAGGCTGTGTGCTCTCATCCTGTCCCTGGTTGCCAGGGGGAGAAGGCCAACACCCACCTGTCTACAGCCTCCTATCAGGCGTACAGAGTGATGAGGTCTCCCCTGAACCTCCTTTTCTCCACCTAAAAACCTCTAGCTCCCTCAGCTGCTTCTCATACGGGACTTATTCTCTAGATTTTCAACAGCTCCATTGCTCTTCCCTGGATTCACTCCAGCACCTCAACATCCTACCTGAACTGAGGAGACTAGAACACAAGGTGTGGCCTTACCAGTGATGAGTGTAGGGGGACAATCACTGTCCTGGTCCTACAGGTAACATTACTTCTGATACAAGCCAGGATGCCATTGGGCCCACAGTAGGAAGAGTAGTTTCTTCTCCTTCCACCAGTCTCACTCCCTTCTGTGTCACCACTTGAAAATTAACTTTGATTTTTTGACATCATGGCTCAGCAACCGAAGAAGATGCCATGGATTTACCACATGAATTCCTGAGACATGGTGTTAAGCCCTTAAATAAAAATATGAAAGAAATAAAAGTCTTATGATATACAAAGTTCTGAACAAAATCTCTATCATCACCGCCAAGCTGAGGCAGATGACTTTGATGAGGGGAAGTACTTCCCAACTCCACAGTGCCATTTGAAGTCTGCTTTGACCATAAAAGGGTTTTACTGGCTTAAAGAATATTAGTAGTTTAAGATTGCCTCTGATATTACTACCTGCAAATCTGCATGAATTTCTAGTCATCTCCTCTGTCTCCTGGTTTTCTAGAGACAGTGTTATAAACAGGTGTGTTGAAATATAGAAGAATCTGCCTGCATTTAGAGGACAAGCAGTCCTCCATGTTGCCAGAACCAGCACAGGTGTTCTGGGAGCAACATCAAAGAGCAGTAATACAACATGGAACATAAACATGCATCACTTCATGGTAAAGAAATATCTATGAGCACATAACTAGTGTGCTATCCATGCTACGTTTAAATAAAGTGTCAATTATGTTCTTTGAGAACGTAGAGATAATAAACAATAACGTATATACAAAAGTGAAAAAATACCAACTTCTTCTACATGTCTCTAGATAACCATCCTCCTATAAACCATCTGCTAGCAGTCTTGAAATTGTCATTTAATAACCCCAGTGACATGCCGACATGAGAAAAGGAGCAGAAATAACTGGGCAAATCAATTCAAAGGGTGGGATATTTGTCCACCTCAACCTTTTCAATCTTGCCGTTAGCTTGGGTTAAGTTTAAAGGCAGCTCTTCTTCCATTGACCCACAAGCCTTTCCTGGAAAATGAAGGCCATGTTCCACGCTGGCTTAAAGGTTGTTTTTTTGACTACAGGCTTCAGAGCTGTTGGCAGAGCTGCTCCTCCCCTACCTGGGACACTGTGGTGCATGAGGATGGGATTGCTCATGCTCATTTCCTCATTATTCCTCATTTATCTTTAAATGGATAAGGTTGAACTACTGCCTCTTCCATCCTTTTGAGGTTCTGAATAACTTCAAATGTTGTTGGTTCTCAGGTCTACAAACCTACACTTTTAGAAGAAACTCTGAAAATTAAAACTTTACTTCCCAAAACAACATCCAAACTTGTGCTACTCTATGCTAGCACACTGCATGGCAGTTTAGTGCAGTGCAGACAATTTAGTGTTGGAGTTTTACAGAAGCTTGCCTGCTTTCCTGTTCCCAGAAATCTGGGAGAAAAATGAAGGGATGAACCCAACAGAGCAGTGCCACTGAGAAAAGGTTCAAGATTTTCTCTACCTTTCAGTGCTCTATCAATGTCCAGAACTGCCTGTACTGCCAGTGTTGCACATCTGCTATGGGAGGATGACAAAACTGAGATTTCTGTTCTGGCTATGCATCACTTTATGGGGTATTATACATTTACTCTGTCATGTAGAAAAAAGACTCACTATCATAAAATAACATGCTCCTGAACTTCAGACAGCTTCACAGTCTGCCTAAATTGTATCCAAATTGTTGTTGTTCCCCTGCTGCACTCAAAGTCATTGTCACAGCTGCAGCATTAAATAGCCTCAGGACCTCTAAAATCCCAGTAATGATTTAGGCTTAAGCCAAAAGTTTGAGATCAGGGAGGCTTGCTGTCAGGGTGCCAGGATTCCCTAGGAAAAAAAA
>WAAG01092113.1:0-29842 GCA_013390105.1 Tichodroma muraria
CCTACCTCTGGTACAGCATCTAGTGGAGAAAGCATATTAGACTTCTTTTTGTTCACAGATTTTTCTCTCTTCTCCCCAGCCCAGTGAACCTTTGTGACAAAGATTTATAGAACTAGCAGTTTAAAGGGGGTCATTGCAGGGCAAGCAAGCGTAAAATGAAAATGGAAGAGGCAACTGGAGATTAGCTTAAACTGAGATTCATGTTGTACAATTATCACAGTAAATTCAGGAGTTCAGAGGAGACAGCACTGTGCTTTACTTCTCACTAAGCATGTCAGAGTGATTTAGAATTGACCATTTGTCCTGCTACAAACAACTTAGTCTTGAAATCACCTTGACTTGCTACTTGCTGCTTTAAACATGAGCTGCAACAATGCACCTTCCACTCCTCACCTCTCAACTCTCACGAGGAAACACAGCAAGGTCTGAGTATTTCAGCAAGATATCTGTAAAAACATCCCTCTGCTGTGACTGCTGAGGAAGATTCACTGGGGAAAGAAAAAGGAGAAATGAACAGCAAAGAACAGAAAGTCTCTTTCCATTGATTTATTCTCCAGTTCACATTTTTAGGCACTGAATTATCCATCTTACATATAAAACGATGTATTTATTACTAACTATTTTCCAGACATCCCATAATATATACCAAGTATTGTTTCTTACAGAGAACTCTCAGCCCAAGGATATGTCTAAGGGGCTGGGTACCAGCAAACCCACACTTCTTTGCCTTTCCTTCTCAACTTTGAGCAGTAAATGTTATGTGGTCTCTCAATTCTTGTTTCATAGTCATGTCCAAGGACTCCAAATGTTAAACATGTATGTGAGCCACAAGAGTGACCACATGCACTCCACGCTAGTGCAAAAGCAGCCGGTGGACTGGAGACTAAACCCATGCTTCTGCATTACTGCTGCTTCTTTTTCTATTCTCCTGAGACTCTAAAAGTGTATTTATTCTGGGAAGAATCCAAACAAGTTTCATTCACTTGTTCTATAAAACTACAATAGCTGAGTCAGTCCTTAAAAGCATGTCTTTTTTTAGTGTTTATCCTTCATATGTACTTATTCATTTACCATAAATAGGAATGGATCACTTTTTGTTTACTTGAAGAGATGAACATTTCTATTTTCCAGAACTGTCTGAAAGAGAAATTTCCCAGGCATAATCTCCTGGAGCATATTAATGGACACTAGTATCTTCAAGCTTGAAACAACTCTGCTTTAACTGTAGAACTAAATGCAAAGTTAACTAGTTGGTTTTTTGGGTTTTTTTACAGAAAAGCAACAATCCACCACTGGCCTGATTTATCCCACTGCTGGAATTGCTTCCACTAAAAGAAAAGCCACGATTAAGCAAAAGGTAGGTGCAGTTTTCAGTAAGTTTTTGCCCAGGGTTGCACCAGTAGAAAGGTCACCAGAGCTGGGTCCTCTGTAGGTAGGACACTCACATAATGGCAAAGTACATCATGACAAGCCTAACTCTAGGAGCATTAATGGGTCACCTAAGTGAATTAAGATGCTTAAGCTCCCTTCTTTGCCCTCTGGCAGGCTGAGGCATCCTGCAATTAAAGTTTAGTTAGGAGAAGGATTATCAGGCATGTATAAGCTTTGAAACAGACCTGTCATGTATGAAGAGCAGCTGCTGATATTGATGCCCTACGGAGAGGCTCCCTTGGAGTTTGATTACAGCAGTCCAACATTCCAGTTTGTGAATTACACTCAAGAATGGTTTATCCCCCCATGCAGATGTGTTCCAATCACATCAGTCCCAGTGGAGATTCCCAGTGGAGCTTTTAACGCTTTTGGACGCATTAGATCATGGAGTCAGCTTGACAATTCTGCTTGAGAGGATTTGTCAATGCCATCAGAGTGGACTGGATGCCTGCACTGAAGGATGTGGGATCACCTGCCTGAGCCTGCACTGGCTAGCTGGGACCACAGTGATAGATAGAAGTGCCCTACTGTATAGTGAGTTAATTTAGCAGAGACAAACCTCAAACCAACAACTTTACACAAAGCTTAATCCAAATCCTCAAGATTCAAAACAGTTTTATTTATTCTCTTCCCATTCATTTTCAGCACTGTGTGATGTGTTGGGAAAGCCAAAGAAAACAGACAGTACCCTCGGAAGGCTGTACCCTCACTATTTCCAAACCAGTTAAAACCAGGAAAAATGGCGAAAGAGACACAAACCCCATCACAAAGCTGAACTGTGGGTCCAAGTTTACTCAGAAGAAAGGATATTCAAGGATCTGCAGACAATTTGGTCCTTCAGAAGCAAAGAAGAGACTTGGAAAACACTCAATTACCAATTTGAAAACCTGACAAGACTTTGTCAGCCAAAGCATACTTTGAAAGAGTAACACCGCCTAAAACTCAAGGTGAGATTTTCCATGCTCAATGGGAGGCTACTGGAAGTAGTATCAAAGAGGAGCTGATCCCTCAAAAGCTGGCCTCCAAAACCTTTCCAAACTCTGGTTCAGAAAAGCTTCACAGCAGCAACCTTGGGAGGAGGAGCTACTTACCAATTACTAGGATAAGGCTGGGTGCAGAATCACATTTTTCTATTCAGTTTGTTCTGTGGCACATGTTGGTCCAGCCCAGTAAGCAGGAAGATGAATGTTTTCTCCTGGAAGAGAAGAGCAGGGCAGCTGAGCAACAAATCTTGTCCACAGAACCACTGACAGGCCTGCACGGAGACAGGGCCTGCAGGTCCATCCAGCTTAAACCTAAAAACAGAGAAGGGAAGCTGTAAATTCCCATTCCCATTTGGTGTCCAGGGGCTACCAATCCTACCAGGGGATTAAACACCTGGTGTCAGTCATTTCTCCAGCTGCCCATCGCAGGGTGGTGAGGGCAGCTCTCTCAAAGCCTGGAGCTCAGGGCACGGCTCTTCCCAGGCACTTGGAAATGGGGCAGGATATTCGAAACTAACTGCACAAGAGAATAACACACAGACACTTGTGTGACTCTAACCCACAAATTGCTGTCTCTAGCAGCAAACATATGGCAAAATTAGAGCTGGGAACAAAACCACATTTTCTGCTCATTTGCTTTTTCCAGGAGTCACAAATCACCCAGCTCCAGTTATCATGTCCAGCACTTAAGTAACAGTTGGCTTTTCACAGTTTATGGAATATTTATTATACAAGCATCTTTCCTCCATCTACCTTAAGAGAGCTTCAGAACAAAACCCAGTTTGTTCCTTGACTAGCATAGGGACAGTCTGCCTTTGGGACTCGGATGTATTTCACAGGAAAGGGAATGTGAGCACTTGAGGAAGGTGCCTAATCGTTGTGACAGGTCTTTTATTTTGCCTTTCGCAGTAACTGAAGCCCAGAGCAGACCCTCACATTTGTGTCTCGTCTGCATCCTCAGTGGAGCCAAATATTCCAACCCTTGCAACAGGCCATGGCTGAGACAACAGCTTCCCATCCACAGCAGTGCTGCCCCTGCTGGGACACAGTCCCATTTCCTGACCGCCCACTGAGCTGCAAAAGGAACTCAGTACCTATAGCTTTACAGCTCCCTGGGAGAAACTATCCCAAAAAGTTTTATTTTGAGCCATCCTGTTGCTACGTTTTTATTCCATTACAGCCCACTTGAAATATCCCAAGTCTGTTTTTATCAGTCTGAGACTGATGATAACAAGACTTTGCATTTGTGCTACCAACAAACATCCTACCATCCCTTTGGTAGGCTCTGAGGGAGGGCACAGAGTTAAGCAGTAGAATCCATACTGGAGTAAGGATGGTGATACTGGATCTCCCAGTTCCTCTGCCTCACACATTCCTGAATCATCTGTCTTCCAAAAAAATTTAAAATCTTCCTTGGGAAATGTGATCAGTACATTTTTAGCCTGGTTTTCTCTGGAAAGGGGGTTCGTGTAACCATACCAGTTGCCAACCCCTCTCCCAAATCTGCTAAGTGACTTTAGACAAATCTGAAAGGATTTACAGTCTCAGGGATGGTCCTTACATTCCTGTACTTTTTGGAAACCAACAATTGAGCAGAGACCCTCAGGCTGTCATCTCCAGAGAGGAGAACACTGTTTATTCTCTGCACAACAGCACAAACATGTTTACATGTGTATATACGTAATATTCAGACATAAATACAGATTTAGTGAGACAGACTGATCAGCACATGCACAGCTCTGGGTCAGCTATTTCCTGCTGACTTTTTTCTTCCCCTTTAAATCTAAAAACTGTGCATCTATTTCAAATACAAGAATTTTCTTTTTCTAAAACTAGAATAAAATATACTTTGCTTTTTCACTACTTTGATGAGTTATTTATATATTTTTTATCTGATGAAAAGCTGCTTCCTATCAAACTTTCCAGACCCTTTTGCTTGTAATAGATGGCTTTGTCCCCTCTACCACTGGGTGCCATGTGGGAGCTAAGTCCCACTGGATATGGTATGTGAAGTTGTTATAATAAATAGCTTCAAATCTGGTCTGAATCAGAGAAATAACCCTGAAGCAAAGAAAATTCAACTACTCCTTTCTAGTTTCAGGAAGATCAAATCATAACGCATTTGAAGACAACATCTCTTCTGCGTGGATCCCTGGCATTAAGAAAAAAAAACACAACAGGAGACCACAATGAGGCAGAGACAGAACTGTTACTCTGGAATAAGACTTGGCAATAGTGATGCTTCTCCACAGAAAACTACTGGCGCTCAAATACGAGCAGTGGACACCACAACAGGAACCCCATGAATGGGCAGGGGTAACCACTGTAACCATTACATGAGCAGGGCTATGAGCAAATAGAGATGTGTGGATTCTGATGGTCTTTACAATTCCCTGGTGTGCTCTGTCACCTTTTTGAGGAACAAAACGACCTGAATTTCCACAGAAACATCAATCCCTTTCTCTCTTCAAAGCCGCACAAAAATGTTGTTAAAAAGGCGAGATTTTTTTTGCATGTGAAAATGGATGTTTGTCTGAAAGAAGAATGTTGAGCCTGCCAAACTACTTATGAGAGGGCACTGTATCTGTTGCATGTTTGAACTTCTTTCCCATGGAAAGCAGAGTTTCAGGGAAGAGGAAGGGTGCACACCAGGATTTCTCATGCTGCTTTGGAGTAGCGGTGCAAGCAATGCACAAGCTAAAACCTGGAAAGAGCCTTCAACAGCAACTTCCCCAGCCTCTGTTAAACATGGCAATTGTTAGTGGAAATACCACAGCAAGTTATTTCTTCTGTTTTTTTAATCTCGTTCTAGCTCATGGTTTGTATCCAGTGTTTCAAAGACAAGTAGATCATTCCTGTATGATGTGAAAAACAATGATTTTTCTAAGGCTTGATTGGGTCAAAACTGCAAAACCACATGACACTTCCTGAGGCACCTCTCAGTCAAACAGGACTTGGAAGGGTTCACATTCAGAAGACAAGGCAGGCTTCAACCAAATGTTGAGATCATTACACGCCTAAAATACCCCAAGGTTTTAGGTTTTTGCCTAAACCACCCAAAATCAGCAGGAAATGTTTCCCTGATTTTGATAATACTTTACTAAAAGAAACCCCTTGTATTTGCACAAGACAAAGCAATCCACCAGCACATGCCAACTAAAATGAATTAAACTCAGACACCTTTAAGTTGCCACAGTTTCTTTAAGAAAAAAAAAAAATCCAACAGTGCTAAACCTGTCAAAAGTTAAAACCCACAGAATGTCCCATTTCTCAAGAAGACTGAAGCTGTGCTGCAATTCCTTTCTCCCAGAGGTTAACAAGGAAAGGCAAGCGTGCCAGTTTTGCTGATCTGTAACTCTGCTGAGATAATCCCAGATGCACCAGCCTTCCCTCAGGACACTGAGTCAGATGTGTGGAGGACAAAGCTGAGCAAGCCTGACCACCTGTTAGGAGACACACCAGGTCTGCAGAGGAAACACTGGCTGCTATTTACTTCATAATATTGCAGCGCAAAGCTGCTTTGTGCAACAAAGAACCAAACCCTGTGAAACACCAGTGAGACTGAGTCCAGCAGGGAACTGGGTGGCAATCCAGGCAAAGGAGTTTGGGAAAGGGAATACAGCAGTGTAAGAGAATTTCTAGAGATTTCCATGAATTTCCTTGGACCAGCTCTCTGAAGAGTCATTCCTTGAGTTTCCCCTGAATGCAAGATATGGCAGTAAAATCATGGAATGTGCTTGGGATTAGCTCACTGTGCTTAACAAGATGGGCAAAAACTCACAGCAGAACAGGTGACATCTGTGGGCTGACACCAGCTTTACACAGGGTTAAACACTGTCTTGTCCAGTGGGGTAGTTAGGGACAGTCAGGGAGCTAATCAGGAATAAATAAATCAGTTTTTAATAACAGCCTGAGCAAGACTACACCTATTCTTACACTAACCACCCTATTTTCTAGCTTGATGCTTGGTCTGAGCCTAGAGAAGAAACTTAAAAGAGCACATATAAATGTGCGTGTTTAAATGTCTGGCACACCTTTAAAGGTCAGTCGTCCTTACAGATCTTTCTTAAAAACCTGTGTGGTAAAAATTCACTCTTTCAGCATTTGAAGTCTGTTAAAAGTATTTTTCTAATCTTTTGATGCAGTCCTTAGGTTCCACCTAGTGGATTTCAACAGTCATGAACAGCAGACCAGACAGGAATTTTATTGCCTAAACGCTTAATTCTCACACCTGTGTGGGTCTAGCTGCAAAAACAATCATAGTCTTCTGTAAATGTGGTCCTACAGCTTTGACCTAATCAATCCTTAGAAAAATCATTGCTCTTCGTATTCCACAGGAATGACCCACTTGTCTTTGAAACATTGGATACAAAACATGAGCTAGAACGAGATCTTAAAAATCAGAAGAAATAACCTGCTGTGTTATTTCCACTAAATTACCATGTTTAACAGAGGCTGGGGAAGTTGCTGTGAAGGCTGCATCAACTCCCTTCACGCCCAGCTGAGGAACAAGCACCTCTAGACCATGAGTTGGATGGCTTTTTGTAGAGGTTTACCTTTCAGGTGAGATGAATTACATCCCAGAAGTGTCTCATTTCCTCATTTCCTTTACAAAGACAAGTCAAGGGGCTTACTGATGGCGTGGTACCACCACCACACCTCCTGAATCCCACCCAGGCTGCCTGACTAAGAAACACTCTGTGACACAGACCTTGAAGTGCAGCCCACCTTGCAGGGAGCTCTCAGCAGGCACCAAAAGGCATCTGGAAGCAGGGCAATCACAACAGTTACAGATTTGCACCTAAGTTTAAAAGCCCAATAGTGGCAGGTAGCCACATTATCACAGAAAACTTATTTCAACGCTGTTCTGCTCTCAGAATACATCTTACCCTGCTGCTCAGCCGTGTTAGGCTTGTCTTACAGCATGAAAAATGTAAAACAGTTCTGCTCCTGCCTACTTGAAGGTTATAAAACAATCTATGCTTATACTTCAGTTCCCTGAGGCATTAGCAGAACACTCACTACAGACATTTTAGTCTTCTTTGGAAGAGCTGTAGTCCCTCTAAAGAGTCACTATCTTCAAAGGAAAGGGGAAAAAAAAGCATCCAAAGAAATGTGAAACTTCATGCATTTATCAGCTGCCACATTAGAGGTCAAAAGCAGATATTTCAAAGTAATTTTAGTGTCTTACATAAACAATAAGACAGAGTTCACCAGAACTGATCTAGTTTGTCCACAGAGATCATATCCATTTAAAGAGACGGTGAAATAAAACTAAAGGGAAAAAAAAGAGGAAGTTGTCCTAGTTCATGATTTGTGGAGTGTGGGACAGATGAAAGGTCTTTAACTCCTTAATGCAGCTTTTTCTGTCTATTCTCATTTCAAGGAGCTTTACTTTCGGTCACAGGCAGCTTGAGGCTTGCACCCCGCAAACCACGTCTGCTTTTCTAGAACACGACTCTGGTGTACAGCAGAGCTGCTCGGATTTATTACCCCACAGCGGCGTCTCTCCGCTTCCTCTGCACAGCTCACCTTCTCACCCGCACCTGAGCTTTCATGGAGCATGTGACAGTCTGCTTCTTTCATGGAAAGACAAGGAGAAAATCCTCAAATGCCTTCAAACTTCCACAGTGAAAATCAAGAAATGGAGGCTCCACGCTGCCTGTCTTGCTCGCTGGGTTCATGCCCCAGTCAAACGAGACACGTGGTTTATCCGCGAGAGTTAAACCAGTTTTTGTACGACAGTGATTTCACAAAAGCCGGGGAGAATTACAGCACTGAGCTATCATCTACTCAAAGCGACTCTCTCCGCACAAAACCAGGTGCTGTTGTGCAACCTTACCTCCCAAAACCTTGACTCTGGCAGCGGCCGCTACCTCCCTCCCAGCGTGGGGGATGCCCGGGAGAAGCGGGAATCGCTCCTGGGAGAACCCCTGCCCTGTGCCGCCGGAACTCTCCCGTCCAAGGCGCTCCCACCCTCGATCCGCGGCAGGTGCGCCCGCCCCCTCACACAGACGGGGAGGGCCCCCCGTCACCCTCCGGCGGCGCCGCTGATGGGGGGCGCCGCGAGCCGGATTCCCTCCGCCGCCGCGGGCAGCTTTTCCCGTGGAGGAACTCCAGAGGCCCAGCTCAGCCCCGGCGGTGCCGCAGATGCGGCGGCACAGACGGCTCCAGGGGCTGCCCCAGGGCGCCGAGCCCGGGCGGAGGGCAGGGGCCCCGCGGCACGGCCGGAGCGGCCGCCCCGCACAGGGACAGGAGCCGTCGGCAGGGCTACAACTGATAGGTGGCTCCATAGCTCAGTGGTTAGAGCACTGGTCTTGTAAACCAGGGGTCGCGAGTTCGATCCTCGCTGGGGCCTACTCAGCTTTTCCTGCTTCTTCTTTCTTGTTTCTTCCCCGACCGAGCCGCGGCGTTCCGGGAACAGCGGGCGGCGGGGTTCGCTCCTTTTGCATCCCGGCCCGGCGCCTCCAGAGGGCGGCGGTGGGAGACGAACGTAGCGTTGGAGCTGCAAGCTGACGTCACGGGCTCGGCTGCCTCCGGGGGCAGGAGCGCAAGGGCGGTCCCCGCTCCGCTTCCCAAATAAGTCATTTCCCTGGGTCCGGACGTCGCGGGCTGTTGCGGCGCCGCTTCCACCGCGTAGGCTCTGGAGCCTCAGGATGGTTCCAGCCCGTGGCTCGGCTCTGACTTGGGGTTTGGGGGGCGTTGCATGGCTTCTGGTGCTTTGATTGTGTCGGTGTTTCAGATTTGCTGGACATTTCCAGCCCTTAGTGGACCCTACGGAAGCTGCAGGTGATCCGTACCTTGAAAGAATATTCACAGAATAACTTGGGCTGGAAGGGACTTTAAAGGTCATCACATTCCAACCCCATGCCATGGGCAGGGACAACTCCCACTAGAGCAGGTTGCGCAGAGCCCCATCCAGCCTGGCTTTGAACACTTCCAAGGATGAGACATCCACAACTTCTCTAGGCAGCCTGTGCCAGTGCCTCACTGCCTTCACAGTGAAGAATTTCTTCCTAATATTTAATCTAAACCTCCCCTCTGTCAGTTTGAAGCCATTCCCCCTTGTCCTGTCACTACCTGCCCTTGTAAAAAGTCTATATCCAGCTTTCTTGTGGGCTTCCTTCAGGGACTAGAAGGCTGCTATAAGATTTCCCTGGAGCTTTCTCTTTTCCAGGCTGAGCAATCCCAATTCTGTTACAGGAGATGTGAGGCTTCAGCCTTCTGAGCATCTTGGTGGTCCTCCTTCAAAAAATAAAATCTAATTTCATTGTCTGAAAGACATCTACTCTTGAAACGCGCTTTTTCCTTCATTTCAGTCAAAGGACAAAAAAAAGGAAAAAAGGGTAATTGACATGTCTATTCCATATTCTTCAATAGAAGACTAAAATCCTGAAATTTAGAGGCACTTGGATTTATTTGACAGTCATACACAGCCAAATCTTACCAGAGAATGTCCATCACAGGTTCTCATAACCACTTATGTCAGAAAAGGACATCACAGGATTTAGAAGCCGGTGCTGTTAAAGTTAATAGGTTTAATAGAACATATGTAGAGACTGCCGACATTGCCATTAACAAGGGCATACCTGGGAGCACTCCATAACAAGTCAGCCAAAATCTCTTTTATTTGGTCGCTATTCAACTATTTCACTTCTGTTTCACCATTTTATACATCACTGAGCTTCAAAAGCTGCTTCTTCCTCCTCTTCTCCACTTTTCCCTTAGCTAGTGCCGCTTTCTCTGGAAGAACCCTCCTGGTTCTAGCTAGGTGGGAGCTCTTCCTTTTTGCCAAAGGTGGTGCTGGTACAGTTCTGGAGTTGTGTCCAGTCTTCTTTCCTTTGTGAGGTTTGGCCTCAGCGTTGACTCTCTGTCTCTCTTTACCAGATGGAGCTGTTTTCACTGTTGGATGCTTTTATTTTGGTGGATGGGGTTCTTGTTTGGTTTCTTGGAAGAAACTCTTGGCATGGCTGCAGTGAGGGTAGAAGATTTTTTTTGGAGGCATGGTTGTTGAAGATTCATTTAGCAGCTCAAGGACAGTCTCTGAGGAAAGTAATTAACATGGTTCAGCATTCTTGCTTTGAGGCAAAAGGCTAATTCAGAGATACGACTGATAGAAACACTTACTAGAGCTATAGTCAAGAAAAACAGCTGAAATTATGAAAGAAGAAATGCACACTATAAACCTCTCTTCTTCCATCAAAAGACCATTGTTTTTCTTGGAAATAAAATTATTGATTTTAGAAATTACGAATGAGGAAAGGAAAGTTAAGGAAAATTACTTCCAGACAGGATGTGATGAAACCTTGCTCACTGCTCTAGCAGACTTAACAATATGAATTGTTCATATTACACTAATATCTGGAAATTCCAGACAAGATAATATTAACTTGCTAAACACTGTTATCTACTCAAGACTTAACTCCTGCCTCAGCTGCATGGGACTTTAAGACAGAACACAGCTTGGTAAAAGGAAGATTGACTCCACCCAGATGTACAGAGAAGGGATTATTCGATTCAAGGAACTTGTCTCAGAGCCAGAGGACAGGCCCTCAGAATTTCCCAGACCTCATCCAGTGCCTGAATCCAAGTCATCAGTTCCCTTGCGATGCCCATTTACACTATTACTTAGCAAAGTTTAGGAAAAAAATAATAAATCAGGGGACTGAGGTTAAGCAAAGGCACAGCATCAAACAGACAGCAGAAGCACACATCAAATGTGATAACCAAACTTCAGGATTGCTCCTGCTCAGTGCTTTAGTTGTTAAGATTGCTGATGGTTTCAATCACATACCTGTAAGTTCATGTATATGTTTTGCTTCTCATTAAAATCAAAGCCTGACAACTTACTTGCACTTGGAACAAATGGTATCCACTTGCTCTTTGTTTTCACTAGAACAGGCTTGTATTTACACTTCCCTGGTGGAGCTGTCTTTGGAAAACAGAAAGCCAGATGCAGACATCTGAGAGATTGTTAGGGAAGTTTATTTATTCCATAGGCACACACCAATTCCCTGTTCTCATTTGCCTCTGGTGGAAGAGGCATGAAAGCACTTCAGGCGTGCAGCACATGTGGAATTCAAGAGGCTGACACAGGGCTGGCAAGCCATAAAATCCCTGTCCCAACAGCAGCTGGTGGATGTGACCTTCACCAGGATGTTCTTTGGATACAACAGTGCTGCAGCAAGAGGGGTGAGAAAGGAAAGGAACAGGCACAGAGGGAGGGAGCCACAACTGCAAAGAAACGTGTCTGTGTTCCTCTCCTGCTGTTCCTTGACAACTTCCCACAGCACAAAAGCACCAAAACAAAAGCCAACCTAACACATTTTCCCTGAAGTAAAGACGTTGCAGGGTAAGTGACAGGAAGAGAGGTACAAAGAAGCACAACACACCTGTGCTCTGTTACCCACCAAGGGAACTGCTGTAGGATAAATAAGAACAGGTTCTTCCCATTCGGCGTGCTTGACAGCACCAAGCAGAGCAAAGCATGACCCAAGGCATCACATTTTCTTGTGATTAGCATTCTCTTTCAGACAGCAGCAAGAGCCAAGTGCTCCCCCGACCCCATTCCAATTTTTTGAAAAAGATTACTGAAGCAGGGTTGTAGGCATTGCTTGTGGGGATTTCTGGTGAGTTGAGGGGGGGTTCCCCTCCATCTCTCTCTGATTTTAAAATTACATTCTAACTCGTTTTCTCTCTGCTCAGGACAGAAGGAATTTGGTGCCACCCTGCTGTGTCCAAGAGTACTGCTGCAGAGGGAAGCCGAAGCGGGGACAAACAGCACTGCTGCTATCAGCTTGCCTGGCAGGTTCCTCGGGAACTTTGAGTTGCCATCAGGCACATGACAGTGGCCCTGGCAATATTTTTGGAAGTAGGAGTTTGTGTGGCTTGCTGTCCATGACAGCACATTCCTGCCGTGAGGGCTGGAGGCAGGGAATGCTGGATTCACTGCCTGGGATTGCGCCCAGCAGAAAAGCCAGCTATCCCCAGGAGAAATCCTATAAACAGCAGTAAAGTGCAAGGAGAAAGGTTCATGAGGAGACCAGAGTCACCCCAGGAGCTGGAGGTGAGCAGGCTCCAGAGCCTGCTCAGGCTCCAAGGAGCCCTGCATAGCCTAAGCACAACTGCAAAGTGCAAACAGACCAGGGCAGAGCTGACACAGCCCCATCCAGGCTAAGGCAAACAAGGGGAACCCGAAAATGCAGGAAAACATTCCTGAGAACAAAAGGAGTAAGTCCCTGGTCCTGCTCTAGAAGCGATGGACACAAAGCTTCAAGAGCACAGGGTCTTCATGGCACATTAAGGAGTGACATAGCGACAACAAAGATTTATTTGTTTTAATAGACTCTGCTCAAGCTCTTGATGTTTACACAAGCTCACAAATATATATATATATATATATATGACTTGAAAATATTACATTTTGGTCAGCCACAGTTAATGTACTTCCTGGTAGATGATAAGCTGTCAAAGGCAGAAATCTCCTCAAGCAGTAAAAGATTCAGGTTCTGTTCCCATCACCTTGGTACACAGCTCAACTACCTAGCTTTGGATCAAACTTCTCAAGAAAACATAACTTGTTTTCTTCATTTTGCTAGTGTCGAAGGTCTCTGCAACAGCACAAACACATTTGTACTGTATCTACTTTACAGAGTGATTTGAAACACATTTAATGTTTTTTAGCAAAACCTGAAAGCTAGGGAGGCAAAAAAATTACATAAGTGTGCTTATTGTGGTAAAAATAGACTGTAGCAGGGATAACTGCTTAATGGGGAAAAACATTTTGCTTGGAAAAACTCAGGTTCAGGCCCCAGTTATTATTTGAGCTATACATGAACCGCCAGGTTTCTCTCATCTTTGTGAAGAAAACTGTGGAGTGCCATTTATTTCTATTANAATATTTTAAAAATTATTGTTATATTTTCATTTATATTAAAGTGAATCATAGATATTTGATGCAATGTCCCTAAAGGATATGGACTGTCATTTTTAAAACATTGCTTTGCTGTAATTCAGATATGCAACCAAAGAAACTTTTTTTTAATCCTTAACTCTCCCAGATCTCCAAGGAACGTGAACTCTATTTCCTATTTCTCTCTGCACAGATATGATGGCGAGGAACAAATTCACCCAAGCTGATTAAAGTTGCACCAGAGGTACAGTGTGTAAACAAAACCTGAGGACTGGATGCAGATGTCAGTGATATTGTGTATCAGTAGTTCATGGTATTCTTTTACTGTGATAGCTGGAGAGTGTATGGTGATTATAGAAGAATTTGGCACAGAAATCCATCTTTAATTACAAACCTTGCAGGATCAATGAGCTTGTAGAGCAATCCATGTGCTGCATAGGCACTGGAATAAGAAGTAGACATAAAATACAGTTCACCTAAATGGAAGTGAACAAAGAAAACTGGTTTTAGATTCAAGTGCCCAAGCTGGATACCAGTTCTCCATTTCCCTCTTTCCTGGCTTTTCAGTAATTCATGTGGTCAGAAAAGGAAACCCCTTCAGTTATACCCTCAGCCATGCCTTACGTCCAAGAAATGGCTTTTTTCTCACCCTGCCCTGTGCAGGTGGGCTCCCAGAAACACCAAATGACCTCCTGGCTGCAGCAGGGCTCCACACAGAACCAGCAGCTCTCATTCAGGCAGAGGGCCCGAGCAGCACCTTCATTGCCTCACCTCTGTGGCTCTCCAAAAGGTTGCTTTCCTCCACAAAAATACATGTTTATTAAAACTTGTTTGTACCAAAGCAGCCAGAAACTACAAATAGAGGGGAAGACCACACAAGAAATAGATTTTCCATTTCACAGTCATACCAAAAAGGAAAAAAAATCAGCAAGAGCTACATTGGCTAGTCTGCAGGAGACAGAAGCTTCTCATTTCTGTCTGGTAGCTGTGGAAGATAAATGCTCCTTGTGCCTTCCCTTCAGCACCCTAGAACAATATCCAGGGAAAAGGGAAATTAGAGTATCTTGCAAGAGGCAAAGCTGTTGTTGTCTTTCAAACTACGTAACACTATGGTGGTTTCTAAAAGACCATCAGGAGAAGAGAGGTTTAACATTCACTCACTCCACATGTTGTTAGAACAGTCACAAATTGTACACATTTCACAGCAAGGCCTGCATCTCCATGCAGCTCTGACAGAGTATTCTAGGCAGACAGTCTAGGATCTCATCTTCCTGTAAAGCCATAAGTCAACTTGATGAAAAATAAAGCCCTGTGTTTTATGTCTCCATCATCAAAATTAGGTCCTGTCAAAATCATGCATTACTGAAATAGAAAAAGCAGTCATTGAAGACTGTGACTGTTGGCTGGATTTTGAAGAAACAGACCTGAACAAAAGCAAACTTATCCTAAGGATCCTGAAGTGGAGGAAGTTTAGATTCCAACAAAAATGTCATTGTAATAGTCAAACACAAGTTTCTCATTTACTGCTGCCCAAAAGGTTCTGGGATGATCCAATATACTTATTTGCCCAGACAAGGCAAAAGTGGGTACAGAATGGGAGCTGCAGAGGAAACAGTCTCACCCGCTCACGAAATCACCAAAAATATAAAGGCCATTCAAGCTGGGTGATTCTCATCCCCTGTAGACAAAGCCTCCAGTAACTGACTTGCCCACACTGTGGCCATATGCAAATATTGGCAGAATGTCATCTGTCAAACACACAGAAACACAAAGTGAGAAAATTTACTTTCAGAGAGCATCAAAAAGCAATTGCTCAATGACACTGACAGGTACAAAAATTACTAGAAGGACCAATACAGTTTAACAAAGTGCTTAGCAAAATGACAGTGGTAATTCAGCAGTTTACTCTGGGATAAAACAGACCCAGGGGCTTTAAGGACCTCTCTGTGTAGTTGCTTATCAAGGCTTAGTCATCATGAGCTTCCATAACACACAAAACCAAGATTCTCTGCATCAAGAAGCAGTGCAGGAAGGCATCAGCCTACATCAAGTGATACCTTACTTATTTGTGACTGTATCAATCATTTTAGCAGGGATCATCTTTACCAATTCCTGTATTTTTAGAGAAGGGAAAAAGATCAAAATTGCAAGTGAGCTCAACATCTTCGTGGGTTCACTGACACAACACAGAACATAAAAGTGTGTGCTCTCACCATTTATGTCATGAAACTTGTAAAATAATGACTCTGCCTCTGGCAATGTTAAAATTGAATTCAGCCCTTTCTCCTATTGAATTATCAGGTTCCACAGAATTTTATTCTTGTCCTTACCTTTTTCCCTGCAATAATGTCAATAACACACTCTGCACTTGTCTGCTCATCCAAATGTTCCAGGAATATCTGTATGACCTTGAGCCAGGTGTCTTCACCCAACACCTTAAGGAACATTATAATAATACTCAGTTCTTCTACTATGCTTTGCCAAGAGCTTTACAAAGACCACCAATTTCTGTTTTTTAAAGGCAGCAAGTGAGTTTTGTCCATCACACCCACAGTCAGACCCAGAGCACAGCTTCTGGGCATTCTGCTGCAGCACATTTCTGGCTGGGACACACTGCATCTGCCACAGGGTTTGTTTCAGGGTCTCAGCACCAGCATGGTCCTCTGTCCTTAGCCACAGTCATGGCTTACAGCTTCTGAAGAAAACACAGTATCACTTTCTACTTAAATCAAATCCATTGCCTTCCTGGCTTCACTGGGAAAACTGTCCACAAAAGACACAGGCTTTGAATTTAAACACCTTGTCCGGTGCAGTGTTTGTCAGGGAATTCCCTGGATAAGCAGAGCATCATTCCATACCAACACAGCAGGGCTGGGGAGAAGGGATTTCTGCTCTTATGAAGCAAACAAACTCAATTTAATATGCAACACTGGATTATTTAGCTTCACTGGAAAAACAGTACTATAGTCCACTAAATATACACATATAATAATCTTCTACAAGCAAGTTTTTCCTTACCCACAGAGGAATTTTGGCAAAGCTTTGTGTCATAGCATTCAAACCCCTCCTTTGCTCTCCAGCCGTAGTTCCTCCTTTAACAATGAGGTCGATTTCCTCAAACCTGTTCTGTCTGACATCCCCACGGAATATCCTCCCTCTTCCCTTTTTTGTGACAGGATCCCCTCTGTCCACTGCACAGCGCCACATATTCCTGAGCCAGTAGGCATAAACCTCTGGGCGGGCTTTGGGATCAGACACGAATGGATTATCAGGAGGGATGCGGTAAGGCTTTCCATCAGGGCTTCTTCCACCCACATCAATCCTCAACACTTTCCCCAACAAAGTGCTCTTAAAGAGAAGGCAGAAAAAGAAACCACAGCATGAGAGCCATCTGAAAACACCAAAATTCCCTTCTTCTCCTTGCCCATTTTCAAAGGAAAAGTTATCTGTCTAAAAGAAATAAACCAGTGGCTGGTATGTCTTGCAACCCGCTTAAGCCAGAAAACTCTCTTTTCTCTAAGCAACTTGGCTTTCAACATATCAAATTTTCATTTTTGAAATACTGCTTTGGACAAACTTGCAGATGCACAAGCATTTTCAGGAACACTCTTACACTATTCTTCCATATTTTCACCTTTCCAAACCTTGTATCTTGGTGAACAAGCTCAAAGCTTTCACCCGCCCTCCTACTTACTTGTTCTGAGCATTCCCAAATTTTCCAAAAGGGTCTCCAGCTTTCCCTCCATCCCCTGTGAATATATACAAATAGCCATCCACACCAAAGAGCAGCTGCCCAGCATTGTGATTTGCAGCTGGTTCCTCGAGCTCCAGGAGATTCCTTAAGAAGAATTAAAAAAAAAAAAAANAGAACTAGCCTTTTTCTTAACAGGGGGCAGGGCAGGTGCACACATGACAGATAAAATAAGTGTATAGTACTGTAGTGAAACATCCTCTTCTACAGTACAAACCTCTTAGTGCAGCTGCTAATTCCATTATAGATTTAAGGCTGTTACTGCTCTTCAGAAGACAAGAGTACAAGATGGAGAGAGAAGACAGCCTTAGCCCTGAGTCTTTTCAATCCATTTTGGTTTTCTGTGTGACCTTGAGCCAACCTGACTCTGGTAGTTTCATAGCAGGCCAGTCACACACCTGAACCAGGGTGACTGGGAATGCGCAGGTTCTGCCAGTGGAAAGAATCACAGGATCACAGGCTGGCTTGGGTTGGAAAGGGACCTTAAAGACCACCCAGTTCCACCCTCCTCTGCAAGGAGGGACACCTTCCACTAGACCTGGTTGCTCAGAGCTCTATTTATCCTGGCCTTGAACACTTCCAGGGATGGGGCATCCACAACTTCTGTGGGCAGCCTGTGCCAGTGCCTCACCACCCTTTTCATAATATCTTAATCTAAACCTTTGCCCCTTGTCCTGTCACTGCATTCTCTTGTAAATGGTCTCTGTCCATCTTTCTTGGGTTGAAAGGTTCACCACTCTTCAGATTCTGAAAGGCTGCAATTAGGTCACCCCAAAGCCTTCTCTTTCCTAAGCTGAACACTCCCAATTCTCTCAGCCTGTCCTCATAGGAGAGGTGCTCCATCCCTCTGATCATCTTGGTGGCCTCCTCTGGAGTCTCCAACAGATCTGTGTCCTGTGCTGGAGACCCCAGAGCTGGATGCAGCACTGCAGGTGGGACCTCCTGAAAGTGGAGCAGAGGGGCAGAATCCCTTCCATTGACCTGCTGGCCACAATTCTTTGGATACAGCCCAGGACATGTTTGGCTTTCTCAGCTGCAAGCTCACATTGCGGGATCATGTCCAGCCTCTCACCCACCAGCACCCCCAAGTCTCTTTTGGCAGGGCTGCTTCCCATCCCCAGTCTGTGTTGGTATTTTGGGTTGGAAAGGGACAGAGAAAAGCAATTTCTCACCATGGCATACAGTAGCATTCAGCATGAACTTTACCTTTCAGAGCTTGGATCGGCTTTGTCGGCATCAGATGCCAAAACCCTCAATTCACCGATCCTGATCTTTTCCACTCGGTTCTTAGCCATGTATGAGTAACAGATATAAAACTTCCCATTGTCCTTGTGCTTGGGGTGGAAAGCCATCCCCAGGAAACCCCTCTCATCCCCCAGCCACGGGGGATGCCAGCGCTATGCTCTGAATATCCAGGAATGGCTCCTCCCGCCGGCTGCCATCGGGTAGGCAGACCCAGCTGCTCGGCCACGAAGGCGCGGTGGGTCCGGTCAGCGGCGTGGGCCATCAGCACCGGGCTCCTCAGGCCATTGGCAACCTCAGCCGGGCACAGCTGGACGCAGCCCCCACGCTCCTCCAGCGCCGAGCCCAGGCTGCGGCTCAGGGCCGAGTTCTGCAGCACCTGGGGGAAGCAGTAATCCTCGTCCTGGAGCTGCAGGAGGTGGCAGAAGTGGGTCCTGCTCGTCTCGCAGCACTCCTGGATGCGCTTGACGCCGGTCAAGGAGGCGGACGGCAGAATAGCGGTTGAGGTGAAACTCAGAGCAGTAGTCAAAACAAAGTCCTGGGAGGCTTCTTAGAGGGGTCCGTGGGTTTTCTGTGTCATAGAGATGTACAGCATATGGAGAACATTCCTAGAAAGTAAAGGAAACTAAAGATGTGGCTGTGGACACTCATCCAGGAGAAGCCGAGATACCTTAAGGGGAGCAAACTGGTTAGTAAAATGAAAAATTAGCAATGCAGACAACATAAAGAATCACCTATGAAATGGAGCAGTAGAAAGTCACTCAGAATACGGCCAAAATGGACTTAGACATCAGTAGTAGTTTCCATTATCAAAGCATAGTCAGCTGCACGTAAATTCTTCCCAACAGAAGCACAAGTGTGGAGGCTGTGGACTCTCCACTCAGTAAGGTGGGACTGAGAAGTCCTGGGGGGAGGTGGTCAGAGCAGGGAAACAACCTGACAGAGCCCTGGAAATATCACAAGTGGAATTGAGAAGATGGATAGGGCTCACTTTCCCCCAGAAGAAAAATGAGGGAGTACCAGATGAAGGCAATAGGAGCCAGGTTAAAAAAAGCAAGTGAAACGCTGCCAGAAGAAACTGTAGGTGCTAAAGATGTATATTGATTAAATACGCAGGCTAAATTAATCTGATAAATGCACTGTATTACTCAAGCAGACTGTAGGTGAGATTTAAAACTGACTCAAATAAGTAAATACCATCTCATGCAATTCCTGTAGATACCATTGACTGTATCTGTAATCATCAGGAAAAAAATACTGCAGGCAACATTTTCAAGTGCTACAGATCTAAAATTATGTTCCTTCAAATACCTTTAAGTGTTTAGCTATGTAAAATGTAGTAAATTCTGAAAATCAAGCATTGTGTTTGAATTTGTACCTAAATTTAAACTCCTCATCTTGTGAACATTCTGGGCCAGAACTTCCATAAAATGTTTCCATTAAAATCCCACCTTTATTTTAATCAGCACAAAGTTGCAGAAGTTAAAGCAGACAAGGCTACATTCTACAAAAATATTCTTTTACTGGTTTTCATGCCAGCAGCCCAGGATAATCTATCCAGATCTTTCATTTGGCACTAGATCTTTTATATATTCCTCCCTGCAGTCCAGAGATCCAAACACTCTGCCAGTAATTCCTCCATCATTTGATTCTGTAGAATTTGCAATCCAGCACCTTGCAGCTGCAAGCAGAGGGTAAATGCTGATCTGTAATTCTCTCCTTCATTATGGGAAAATCATCATCCTCACCAAGCAATGTTTCCATAAACTCTCATTGCTAGCAAATGTCACTATATATTCCCAGATTCCAGTGATGCACCTTACAGAGAGCGAGTTGCTAAATGCCTGCTGAGGATTAAGCGCAATTCCCCTGCCAACCCACCCTTGCCCTGCTCCCACACCTCCCTTCACAGCAGCACAGCTGTCAGAACCACAACTGACCCCCAAACCAGCCCAAAGTGTAGGATACAGATATTATTTTTCTTCCCTACCTGACTCAGGATATCTTTGATGTATGTTCCATCCACACAGTTTATACCCCTGAGGATCCATGCAATCCATGATGTCCCAGTATTTTGCTGTGATGCTGTTGTCTCTCTCCTGGTCACAGCAGCCAAAGTTTTTATAGGCAGAGCAGAACTCCAAGGGCAAAGGGGGCTGGAAAGGCAGCCCATAATCCAGACACTGAGGATGTCCCAGCAGAGTGCGTGTCAGGCACAACAAGGAGAGGCAAACACACACATGTGGGCAAGGAAAAAAAACTCCAGAGCTGCTGCTGCCCTTTCCAGCCTGTGGCCAAGCATTCACTTCCTTCAGCACAGGTTTCCTGAGGTGAGATGTATAGAAATCCTGGACTTCCTCATAGCATAGTTCATTCATCTTCTCTGATTTATTAATCGCCAATCCCAGAGCTCAGCATTCCCTGGGTTTGCTTACATTCCCTCTTCCTTTCCCTGTGAAGTTTACTACTTGGCAGCAGAGACACCCTCCAGGCTGTCTCTGGTATTTCACATGTCACAAGGCTGAACCCTCCCCTCTGGACATTTTTCCTGCCCTTAGAGGCACCCACAAATCTACTCCCTACATTTTAGGCTAAATTGGCTGAGAACTCCTTCACCCAGAAATATGAATAATAAAAACATGATTTGTGATACCTATACACAGAACTTGATAATCTTTACAGGATACAAGTGAACAACTTTCATTTCCTAACTACCATTTTTCTCAGCCTTTGAAATGCACCAGACTTGGGTCTGGTTTCATGAAGACTGAACAGGTCATAAAATACAATCAAGTTGGCAGCAATTAACCATAGGAACAAGTGACTTCAGAGATATTGCTGTTACCCACAACTCCAGGTATACATTCAGGGTTAAAATGAGAATAAATTCAGAAGGGGTGAAGGAGCAAAAATTCATTCAAGGCACCAGCACAACCTCAAGATGACTGTGATATTCTGCGGTAATCCTGTACTTAAGGCAACTGATTTTTGTGGGTTTGATCCCACTTGACATGAAACTGATTTAGAATGCATGAGACCTGTGCACACTCTCCCCTCTGGTGAATAATGCTGGAGCAAGCCCTTCCTATCAGCTAAGGATGCAGGTGTTCGTACACATTGTACTCAGCCTAAGCTGGAGGATGATGCTTCCCTAAATTTGCACCTCCATAAACAGGACAAGATAACTTTGATCACAGCCATGTGGAATGGCAGCTTTTTCTTTCATACATGATAAAAAAAAAAAAAAAAAGTCCTCAGAGGCTTTGCCCACAGGATGGGGAGGAAAATTGATAGGAAAACCAAATCTAGAGCACAGAATTCAAAGCCAAAGATAACTCGTAGTGGATTGGAATGGTTATCACATTCAAATACAACACACAGGCTTGAAAACAGAGTATGCACAGAGGGATTTGCACAGAATTTTCACTCTGGATTTGTGATCTGCTGGTTTGTCTCAGGTGCAAGTACTGTGGTATCAGGAAACAGCAAGTTTCTTGCAGGCCATGGAAGAGTAATGCTTGGGACAGTTACACAAAAACTGTGACTGTGCTCTTGTACTTGCTGACTGCAGCATGATAGTTCTAGCACCTGGAGAGGGAGGACATGATCCCCCACAATGGAATCCTGCTTCCAGAGGTCACAGGAGAAAGCTGGAAGCATAACAATGGATTAGCAGATTTTTCAGACATCAAGCTCCTCTTCATCTCTCACTCTCCTTATCTCTGCCCCAACCTCTGATGCTTTGTTTCACATTTCTTCCTCAACAGAGTCTCAGCTGCTGCAAGGTACGCACATCTCGCACAGGAAGCTGAGGGGACAAAAAGAAATTACATGGGAGCTCTCACCAAGCACCAGGGCTTCCAGCATTCAGCTTTTGTACTATTTGTGTTGGGTCAATGATAAAAGCTCCTATGCATACCCACAAAGGAACACAGGCAGACAATGGAAGGGGGAAGCCCAAGTAACACCCTGCTGGGATGCTCCCAGGGTTATCACAGGAGAGTCACCAGCCGATCAAAGTCCATCTTTGCAAGTCCAGGAGAGCAGAGGGGCACAATGGCAGGCAAGAAGCCAAATTAAGGACTCCAGGGATGGGACACCAGGTGTCTGGAAAGGAAGGGACACCTGGTTGCCTGCCAGGGCCGTCCCAGGACAGCTTTAGGCCCATGTCTGGGCACAAACCTCAGTGAGATGGACACTGGGAGCGAGTCTGGACCATCTCTCTCACCTAAGGAGGGGTTGCTTCCCAGGGTTGGGGGACGCCTTATGGCATACTGGGGAAGAACATTTTGAAACTTCACAATCTAAATTAAAATAGTCCAAACCCAGCTGAGGATCTCCAACATAAACCCCTGACTATTACACAGTGGGCATTTTTAGGGAGTCAGAAGTAAACGAGCACTAGGGTTGGGAATGAGTAATTGCCTTTAACAAAACAGTTACAGCAAGTATTACACTTAATGCTTAAGATACATTGCCTTAAGGCACTTCTCACAAGACCCACGTGAACCCAGACCAAAATCCCAGATAAACACTGAGTTTTTAAAAGCACAGCTGTACTTACCCATAAGCTTCTCTGCTGCTAAAGACATCTTTATTTCAATCCCAGAGGGAGGTTCAAGCACTTCACCCTCCAGAATTCTACAGATCTGGCATTAATACAGAAGTAGTATTTGGAAACCATTTTGTTGTTGCTTTCAAGCACACTGGAATTCTGGTTTGTGATAACACATCAACACTGCATATTTCAACTCATGGGCATGACTGCAAAAAAAAAAGTCTCTTCCAGCAGATAGATAATTTCTCAGTACTTCTGTGTCTCTGCTCTTTCAAGATGTATTTGAAATCAATTTGAAAGCTGTTTGCATTTCACACAAATATGAGAGTAACATTCCAGAAATACTTCAACATTATCAGTTGATTTATATTCATTTTATTATAAAATAAATACAAACAAAAGCGTTTTTACATAAATATATTTAAAAAAAAAAAGTCTAGTACTGAGTCAATAGGGTCTGCCTAGAAGTTTTGGAGTAGCGCCAACACAGAAGTCAGTTTTACAGAGAGGAAAAATGTACACCAAGAACCTTATGGACACCTTCTCATCAAGACTGAACAGAGGAATCTGGAGGACCAGATATTCTCAGGTAGACTGTAAGATTGTGCCTGTTCACAAACTTCTTGAGCATCCGAAACCTTTTCAGCTGAGCTTTGCAGCCTTGACGTGATACATATTTGAAGTATTTGCAATCTAAGGAAAGAAAAAAAAACCCAACACTAAGTGATTCCATGATACAAGCAAACACAAATGCTTTCATTGTTTCAATAATATGCAAACAGCTAAGAAACTTTTCAGTGATTAAAGGTATTAAAATCCAAGACATGCTCATTAGAGACATAACTGCAAGCATTAAATAATCTATCCTCACTTAGCCCAGCCAACATTCTACATGGATCTAAATGCCTGTTATCTTGCAAAATACCTTTCTCTCTTTCATTTGTTTCTCTGCAAATTAGATCAGAGAGTAAAATTTCAAGAATGTAAAGCAGCATTCATACCATACATTAATTTATTACGTTGGATAAGAAAAATAGAGGCTCACATTGACACAAGTACTGAAACTTCATTCAAGACAATCTGAACTAGAATGATTTTATTAGCCATCTGGAAATAAAAGGGAGATATCTGATACTACTGAAAGCAAAACAAAATATATCCAAAGAGCTTCCAATATGAGAAATTGTTCTATGAAGTGCAGAAGAAAAAGTTATAGAAAAGCTGACAATGAACAAGTTGCCTATCAACCAGAAGTCCAAACCAGTGTACAAGCCATTGTCTCCACACCATATTCCCATTCTCAGTTTAGCAGCTGATTCTTGGCCTGATCCTCCCCTTGGTTTTGGCAGCATTTCAAATAATGCTACTGAAGAGGTAATGATCTTCACCTTCCTACCAAACTGCTGATGGTTTTCATTCAAGACCCTCCCTTCTCCTCTCTTCTGCCTTACAACATCCCCATGGTCCAGCTTAAAGACCAGGAGAGCCATGGTATTGCTGAGACACTGCCTAGGCAGGCATCCAACAAGCAAACTCCCTGCAGTCCTCACAATATTCCCACAGGAAGGTGTTGTGCGTTTTTGCAGTTATGGTTTGAAGGTCAGACAAGACAAATAGTATTGTGGCTGCTCAGCAAGGTCAGATAAAACTGAATTCTAAACCACGATAAGACCAGTTGCCTCACTGTTAAATATCAAACCAATTTAAGTAACTCTCATGTTCAGCTCCAAAGAAAAGAATGTTTTTTAGAAGAAAGAAACTGCGTTTCTTTCAGGCAGCAGATCAGCTGCATCCCATGTCATTAGGGCAACAACTAGACATTATTTCTTTTCTATGCAGTGAAAAGAAAAAAAAAATTTATACCCTTTCCCAGTAGGATTCCAGCCACCAGAGCTTTTTCATATGAAAGGCTTTTATTTTCCTGCCAATTCCTTTTTGCCAAGTAACGGCTAAAATGGAAGGCTGGCCACCAGTCCTTCCTGGAGTGCCACTCCTGCTTGATCCAGTCAAGATGCTTCTCAGAGCTGGAAAAAGGTTGAACAAGTAACAGAAAAGGTTAAATTGTGATGGAAAGATTATTAGTAGACAGTAAGTGTTATAATCATCTTACTACAAATCTCCTAAATTGCCAACATAGACACACTGACTTTATACCGAACCCAAAACACTAATACAAGCATTTTTATATAAAACTAATATATTTTTTTTAATTCCTGGCAACACTTGTGAGGCTGGAATTGAACTCCAGCAGTCTTTGTAAGCCTTGGCAATAACACAGCTTATGGTGTCAAATGAAGCAAGCCTTTCACTTGCATGCCAGTTTGTCAATAGCAATATGGAAGTTTCTCCAGGTTTGTCAACAAACGAGTAGTATGAAGGCATTGCTTTGTCCTTAGGTTTGTGTTACTCCAGGTTTACTCAAAGACTAACTCATCCCAAACAGTTATTACTGTTAGGCAATAATGCCCTTAAACCAAGCATTTCAGCAACACAAACTCCTTCCGGCCCCTCAAGGGAACCTACAAGAAACATGAAGAGGGAGTTTTTGCAAGGGCAGGTAGAGACAGGACAAGGAGGAATGGTTTTAAACTGGGAAAGGACAGGTTTAGATTAGACATTAGGAATAAATTCTTCACTCAGGTGGTGAGGCCCTGGGTCTGTTATGCCCAATACAGTATTTGGTGAGCAGTCTCTTCCTGTCCTTCTCTCAACCCATGAACACTTTATTACATTTTCTCTCCCCATCCAGTTGCAGAGGGGAGGAATACAGCAGCTTTGGTGGGTGCCTGGCATCCAGCCATGGTCAGCCCATTACACTGCTCTAGTGGGAGGTGTCCCTGCCCATGGCAGGGGGGGCTGGAACAAGATGATCTTTAAGGCCCCTTCCTACCCCAACTATCCTAGGATTCTATAAAACTATCTGCAACAGGGAAGTGACATTCCCATAGAGTGACCAAGATGCCCAGTATATCTCAAGATACTCTGAAGTCGTGTATGAAAGCCAAAAATGAAGGCAAAGTTAGAGCACAGAGGGTCACTGTGTCAGCTGCCCAAAGGTGGAAACTTGACGTATTTGTTTCAACACACTGCATCAGAGCTACTTACATTACAATTTGTTTCACCTGTCTTGCCAAACAGCTCCATGCTTTTGCATTTTCTTTCCAGCCAGCATAATCCAAGGCTGCAAAAATAACTTCTAGGCCCAGTCGACGTCTTTTTCTTTTCTCTGGAAAAATGAGGCTGATTAATGAATTACACAGATCAGGATGAACTCATTAGTAAGGCACAAGTGAAATACAGTTCTCCATTCTAGCCCCCCAAATGCTGCTACTTTAAACATGAGTTATGTTTATTGGTATAAATTTCTTTAAAACCTCAAGATTGTTCTCATGAAAAGTTGGCAAATGTGTCACACATGAACTGAAAAAGGGAGGTTTCAGACAAAAGGTCTGTTTTTCTCCCTCCCAAAGAAGAATCATAGAATGGTTTGGGTTGGAGAAGACCTTAAAAACCATCAAGTTCCAACCCCCTGTCATAGGCAGGGACACTTTCCACTAGATCAGGTTGCTCAGAGCGCCATCCATCCTGGCCTTGAACACTTCCAGGGATTATGCATTGACAACTTCTCTGGGCAACCTGTGTCAGTGCCTCACTACCCTGACAATCAAGAATTTCTTCCCAAAATCTCTTCTAAACCTCCCCATCAGTTTAAAGCCATTAACNGATCCCAAAAATGGAATGAAGACCTTGGAATTCACAGTAGAGTGCCTAAAAAAATTAAGTTATATTTGAGATCCTGCCTGTGCCTCACAAAGGTTTGCTTTGCTCAGCCTTTAAAACAAGAGAGGCATTTGTTTACACAGGTTTGTAAATGACTGCTCATACATCCAACTAAGAGGTATGGGTGATTGGAAAGTTCAGATTTGAGCTGTTTTTTTGGGATTACTTCTTAAGAAACAAAACCACTTTTATGAAGTGAAAAAAGGCAGAAGGAAGGGTGTAGGATAACCCAGAATAGTTTTCTGTATTAGTATAAATGAAATGAACAAAGATAAAGACTTACTTGATTTTTGAAGCATGGTATTAAAATCTATCATTAGTTCATGGGAAGGAACAATATCATGCAAGATCTGAAAAATAAAAGACAAAACCCAGAGAGGTTATTTTAATGTGAAAGCTTTTGAAGACTTCTACCTGGCCAAGAAAAGCACAAGCTTCAGAGCTTTGGGTGCTATTAGTTCAGAAAATTAAGCAATCTGGTACTTCAGTGCCTTGATACAAAGAATGGATCTCTAGGTCCATTTGCACTTCTGTGACACTGTTCTGTGCTTCAGGGATGAAATACTCTGATGGCTGCTGACAAACACTGCATGTGGCAAATACAACATTCTGAAGGAGCAGCCCAAATCCATATCCAGTGTCCCCTTTTCTGAAGGCAATGTCGTTTTCTCCCTAGCACAGTTATAGCTCCCCTGTCCACTGCTCTGTGCATTGGATCAGTTTCTGGACTTATCAAACCACTTCCATGATTTACCTCTGTTTTGTAAGAGACTCATGTCTAAAGCCACTGCTAAAAATGCACTGAGGAGAATTTCATACAAATCTGCTACAGTTCCAAAGTCTAAAACAAACAATACAGCCCTACAAACCAGTTTTTAAACAACGCTTGCACTAACAAAAGCACGTTAGTGCCATCAAGTGGCAACACACGGTTTGCAAGCGGTACCAAGGGCAAGGAAAGCAGAAATTTAAAAGCTTAACCCAACACGGTCTTGTCTGCCAACAACCAGCAGACATTAACTTTTAGCTTTAATGCACAGCTCATTGAAAACAAGAAAAGAAACTAATTACTAGACAGGAACAATATGTGAAAGAGTAGGTATTTAATGATTTGTATAACATTGTAAAGATCAAGCTGTAAGAGAAATCAATGCATGCTATGCACAAGACTGCTGATACAGACTTCTGGAACCCTGTGAATACGTTCTATGAGCTTGCTTACTGACTTTAAGTGATATGATGTACCAGTTAAAGGCAAAACAAGAACTGGAATTCAAGGACAGTAAAGGATTCTGCTCCCTCCCAATAACTTCCCTCTAACCCTCTACTTTCCATGAAGAATACAATAGGTTAAATAATGTTACAGAGCTCAAGCAAGCTGTCAGACCACCACATGACTGACACAGACTGTATCTCCTAAGGGGTACCTACCTTCAGTGCAGATATGAGGGATTTCTTTGATTCACCCTGCCTCTTGAGGAACTGATAGAGATAGACATGAGCATTGGGGTTAGCAGGGAACTTGGAGTTGTAGGCATATTCATTTAACACTTGGTGGGCCTCGTTGTGGTCTCCATAGAACTCCAACAACTGGAAGTTAAGTCTGTCATTAGTCTGTCAGATACAGGCAACCAAACTCTTACAACTAATTTTGGACTGCCACAGAGCCATCCAATAGCACAGTCTGTATCTAAGAGTGCAGCACATTAGATAATGCATATTAAATGACTAGATACCCGTCTGTCTTAGTTTTACTGGCTCCTCTCAGCACAGAGAGACAAGTATTCACCCACAGAAGCTACTCTGGGAGGAAAATCCCTTAACACCCACTTAATTGTCAAAGGATTACCATCACTTGCTCACTGGAAAGAGATGCTGAAGGCACCTGCCAGATCTCTAAAGACAGAACTTGGCAGATGCCAGCACCAAGGAAAATTCTTAAGACGTGCTTAGAGAAGTCAGAGCTTATCAGTGTTTACAAAAAGTAAACGATCTCTTTAAAATCATTAATTTTAATTAAAAATCCTAAGCAGATATTTAAAAAACCCAAACCAAAACACAGAGGGGCTGCATATTTGACATCTCTAACATTTCCTGTATCCAGAGAAAACACTGCCCTGCCAAAAATCAAAGAAAGTGTTTTCAGGAATTTGAACTAAAGCACCTATGCTCCAATTTCTGCAGCACCACAAAAACAAAACATGTAAGCTGTTTGTTTATTTCTTTTTCTTGACAATGCACAGATAAAATTTCTTTTTGTACTCTGCTCAGGCTCTGCAGCTCTACCAGGAGTACACTATGCTCTATATCAAAGCCAGTGACACGCACAAACAAACGTGTTGCCTTTGAAATACTTTGTTTTCACTCACACGCACAGAGAAAATAATCTGCATATGGGCATCTTAATGAAAATTAGACAGGGAAACACAAAAGGAAGCCATCTGTAAAACATGCCCTTACATCCACATAGCACTTCACAAAGACGTCCCAGACTCCAGGTACTTTAATAATCTCCTTCAAGTTCACTGCTGCCTTCCGAAAGTAACCATGCATTTCCTGCTCAACAGCCAGGTCTGAAAATTCATCCTCACCTACCAAAACACAAAGGAAGGTCACCAAGTTATTAACTCTGCCAAGCACAGGGATCGTGAAGTGCCGCACCTAAGGGATGATCACATTTCACTAAGCAAGGACTCCAGTCAGAGAGCTTGTAAGAAAAGACTCCTCAGTACTGAAACAAGAAATTTTCACTGTTCCTCATTCAAATTTATAATCAATTTCAACTTATGGAGCACAATGAGTAGGACTCCAAGAGAAGATGCTACCAACACAAGGTCCATAATCCAAATTCAACATCTGATTTTCAGAGAAACAGAGAGCTATTGTAAGTGATAAAACACTGCCAGTAGGTATATATAGAACCAGATGTGACACATGCAGCAACTTCCACACCTTCAAGGAAACTGAAATTCAAACACAAGCGTTGAGGGCTTTGCTATCGCTCAACATTCCAGCAGCAATCAAACACTTGCACACCTATTAAGCCACTGCTTTAAGGGAATGCATTCTTTTGATCATTATTTTAGGTGATGCTGGCTGGACATGGGGAGAAAGAGTTTCAGAACAGCATTTCAGGGCACTTCGGAAAGTGCTACTTTGGCACCACCATCACTGCTGATACAGAA
>WAAG01092114.1:0-10960 GCA_013390105.1 Tichodroma muraria
GAGACAGTTTTTTAATAAAAAAGTTATTATTCTCTAGAAAGGGTGCTCTCAAGTACTTTGTTAGGTTCTACTGGAAATCCTTAATTATACTTCTATAGTTTCTTCATTATGAACAATTAGCTACAATATAGTACTTAAAGCTACCATTCAGTAGCCACCAGAGGTAAATACTGGAGAAATTCTCACTTGCAAATTAATTTCCCTACATGCCCAAGCTTTGCTATTATTTAATAAATTAGTCTGCAAGGCCAACGAGGTTGTGTAGCTATGAAGAGCAGCCATCATCTCTGAGAGCACTTCAGTGTCTCATTCCTGCCTGTAAAATCATTCCCAGCGAGACACCTAGGTAGTCAGTCTTACTTCAATCCCTGGAAAAGTGATGTGCCTCATACTGGAGGCCATCTCTATCTCTGTGGATGATAAGAAGGTGATCAGGAACAGTAGCTTCACTAAAGGTGAGTCTTGCTTGACCAACCTGATTGCCTTCTACAAGGAAACAACTACCTGGATGGGTAACAAGAGAACAGTGGATATTGTCTACTTGATATCAGTAGGGATTTCAACACTGTCTCTTAACATCGTCATATTCTCATAGACATATGAGAATATCAATATCATATCAATATCCCCATAGACAAACTCAGGGATGTGGGCTGGATGAGTGGACAGTGAGGTGGACCAAGAACTGCCTGAGCAACAGATCCCAGAGGGTTAAAATCAGTGGCACAGTATCTGCTTGGAGGCCTGTCCCTAGTGGTGTCCCTCAGGGTTCAATGCTGTACTGTTTAACTCATTCATCTAGGATTTGGATGAAGGGGCAGATGCCTGCTCTGCAAATTCAGAGGACACAAAGCTGGGAAGATTGGCTGATACCCCAGAGTGCTGTGCAGCCCTTCAGGAGAACCTCGGCAGGCTGGAGAGATGGCAGAGAATAAGCATCTGAAATTCAGCAAAGGCAAGTGCAGGGTCCTGCTCCTGGGGAGGAACAACCCCAGGCACCAGCACAGGCTGGGGCTGACCTGCTGGGGAGCAGCTCCGTGGAGAAGGACCTGGGGGTCCTGGTGGACAACAAGCTGTCCACGAGCCAGCAGCGTGTCCTGGTGGCCAAGGCCACCGGGATCCTGGAAGAGCTTTGCCAGCAGGTCATGGAAGGTGATCCTGCCCCTGTCCTCAGCCCTGGTGAGGCCTCATGTGGAGTGCTGTGTCCAGTTCTGGGCTCCTCAGGACAAGAGAGACATGGAGCTCCTGGAGTGGGTCCAGCAGAGGCTACAGAGATGATGAGGGGTCTGGAGCATCTCTTATGAGGAAAGGCTGAGGGAGCGCTGTTCAGCCTCGAGGAGATAGAACTGAGAGGGGACCTCATCAACGTCTGTCAGTACTTGAAGCGATATTGCCAGGAAGATGGACCAGGCCATTCTAGGTGGTGCTGAGCAGCAGAACAAGAGGCAATGGGCAGATATCGATGCCCAGGAAGTTCCACCTGGACATGAGGAAGAACTTACTTACTGTGCAGGTGACTGTGCATGGAACAGACTGCCCAGAGAGGGTATAGAGCGTCCCTCAGTGGAAATATTCAAGCACCATCTGGACACAATCCTGTGCCATGTGCTCTGGGATGACACTGCTTCAGCAGGAAGGTCAGAAACAATGACCCAAAAAAGGTTCCTTCCAACCTGACCCATTCTGTGATTCTGTGATCTCAACCAGTGGAAAATTAAAATGACTCTGTTAACACTGTTGAGTTTTCAAATGGCTAATTAGAAAAATATTTTAATGGTGAAGACATCATATATATTCAACTGCTATTAGCCATCAACATAAAATCCTTCATGGTCACAAATCAGTATCTTGTGTATTGTGTCAATCTTCTCATCCATCATATGCGATTTTATTAAAGCTATTAGTATACAATAATTTTTAATTTAAGGAAACACCTTTATTGTGAATATAATACCTTGTTCTTCAACAGTGGCCAAGAAACTATCTCCTACATTTATTCTGGACCTCCACGCTGTAAAAGAAAAGCATACAGTTAAATAGATTCCACTAATAAAACGTAAAACTGAGATCAAATTCTCTTTTGCGCTGTTACGGACTAAGAGACATAGTTCTAGCTTTAATTTTTGATTTAAATATTGGCTTTTCTACCTATATAAGAACAGGCATGGAGTGTAAAATATCAGCATCTACCAGTCATAGTTACATTTTTTTCAAGGGAAAATGACACATGCTACCTATAGTTACAGCTGCTTCCATGTCTCTTTCTCTAAAGAAACCCCTTAGTCTTAAAAATGTCTGACAAACATAATGCTATCAGACACAAGTTTTAAAATAACTTTCACTGCCTACGTTACAAAGTGCAAAGTAAAAACAAAGCCAAGCAGAGTCATTACCATCTTAATGAGAAATCAGAAAGATACTCAGTTCATTATTTTCCCAATAAAATTATTTTACAGCTTACCTCAGTGTTAAACAAACTTCTGCAAAGTCAAGAAGTGTATTACTATGGGAAATAATTGATTTTATTTCTATTATATAGATGCAGCCTACTTGCATACATGAAGGAAAATTGACTTCCTCTACTAACATGGTTATTCTATACATGTTCTTACCATTTAACAAAGCTTTGCAAGCATCTTTTAATTTCAAACTCACAATCACCTCACAAATTCCTTACATTTTGTGCATTCTCCCTTTTGAATCATCAGTTTTTACAACTGAGAATTGTTACAGAAGAGAAGCAGGTTTTTCTTGCCTTTCATGTACAATGTCATATTTACAAGTATTGCAGAAAATATTTATATCAAGTTTAAGAAAATGTTTCAAGTACTAGAAATACAAGAGTTAATTTACTAATAAATGACTTATAAAGCTAGTTTGAGAAATATTTTGGACTTTGATCACCTGCTAAAAGCCTTTCCTGGTCTAAGAACAGACTTGTGCTCCTGCCTTGCACAGTCAAAGTACACATTAAACAGCTGTTATAAAACAGGTAGTGGTGGCAATTAATGCACGCTGTGACTATCACCAACTTACCTGCACATCTGTTCTAAGTCCAAATCTCTCTACTCCATTGTACCACAAGCTACTATACAGTGAGACTTGGTTACCTCTTGTATTAAAATTGGTACACTGGGTATTGCGTATGAAAACCAGGAAAGCCAAGGGCACACTCTTATAAAGAATTACTATGTAATACCATACCAGAAGATGTAGAAATAAGCTAAAGAAGAAAACTTACTTGAATATATTCAATCTCTTCATCTGACATTTGTTTCCTTCTGTATTTCTGAGGTAAGGTTCTTGTTAATTCAGAAGTGTCTGGTATACTTTGTACTCTAACAGGTGAAGTATTTTGAAAGGCCGGCGATATGCCTCCTACAGATTCCTGTGCTTTTGAAGCAAGGAGAGATGGCATACTTGCTTGTAGAGATTCCTGTACTGAAA
Organism: Tichodroma muraria; assembly: GCA_013390105.1. Classification (NCBI taxonomy): domain Eukaryota; kingdom Metazoa; phylum Chordata; class Aves; order Passeriformes; family Sittidae; genus Tichodroma; species Tichodroma muraria. The sequence goes on from WAAG01092114.1 coordinate 3,448, forward strand.
CCCAGATTTCAAAACCATTTACAGAAATATTACTAGACTGTAAAATTAATAAGCAGTCAAAATCTACCATTGCTTGAAAATCTTACTCATTAAAACAAATACCTAAAAGAATTAAGTCACTCTACTTCTCACAACGTGCTTTTATTGTTGTTAAATGTATCAAGTGCAGAATCTAAAATTCTGACAGTAGTTTGAATGGCAGAAACACTGATGTGGATACAGAAGATGTATCAGCATATACCCTAACAATGGCTTTTTCACTGGGAAGCTGTACTTGGAGAAAAAGCATAAAGTTATGTAAATGTTTGTGTGGGGGCAATTATGTAGAAAGGTAATTGAGATGATGCTTTTCATTTAGTGCAACTGGAAAGACAGACAAGTGAAAAAGACCTAGAGGCTTACAGAAAGATAAAGCTCACAACCACAACAGGCTGCAACATGCAATGCAGTGCTGTACCCATTTTTAATATTATAAAATGGCATCCTATCACATTTTGTTAATGATGTGCAGAATGACCACCAAGTATCAGGCATCAGCAATCAATGTTAATGAAATGCAAAGACCAAGGACTGCATGAAGTTCTTCACAGGTGAAGATCAGGAGCTAAGCTTCAGGAACTCACATTAGAGAAGTTGCCTTGATTGTGCAGATAGAAGAGATGACAAAAGAGCAGTGTTGTCACAGTCAGCATTCTGAACCTTAGATCTGTCCCACCATGGCTAACTTTACAATGGAAATATGCAATTGCCCCACCAGGCAGGACAGAGATCACAGCAATATGTTCATTTCAGCACTCAGTCCTATATATGGGATGGGATCCATCCCAGGGTGATGAGAGACCTGGCAGATGAGCTTGCAAAGCCGCTCTCCATCATTTACCAGCCATCTTGGCTCACTGGTGAGGTTCCAGATGACTGGAAGCTGGCCAATGTGACTCCCACTCATAAAAAGGGTAGGAAGGAGGATCCTGGTAACCACAGGCTGGTCAGCCTGACCTCAGTGCCTGGTAAGGTAATGGGACAGTTTATGTTGAGTGCCATCACGCATCACTTACAGGATGGCTGGGGGATCAGATCCAGCCAGCATGGATTTAGGAGGGGTAGGTCGAGTTTGACCAACCTGGTCTCCTTTTATGACCAGGTGACCCTCCCGGTGGATGCAGGAAGGGCTGTGGATGTTGTCTGTTTGGACTTCAGCAAGGCCTTTGACACTGTCTCCCACAGCTTAGTCCTGGAAAAGCTGGCAGCCCATGGCTTGGACAGGAGCACTCTCTGCTGGGTTAGGAACTGGCTGGGTGGCCGGGCCCAGAGAGTGGTGGTGAGCGGTGCTGCATCCAGCTGGTGGCCAGGCACCAGTGGTGGCCAGGCACCAGTGGTGTCCCCCAGGGCTCTGTGCTGGGGCCAGCTCTGTTCAATATTTTTACTGATGACATGGATGAAGGAATTGAGTCCACCATCAGTACATTTGCAGGTGACACCAAGCTGGGAGCATGTGTGTCAATCTGTTGGAAGTTAGGATGGCTCTGCAATGGGAGAGGCTGGATCAATGGGCTGAGTCCAACAACATGAGGTTTAACAAAACCAAATGCTGAGTCTTACACTTTGGCCACAGCTATCCCCTGCAGTGCTACACGTGGGGGACAGAGTGGCTGAACAGCAGCCAGGCAGAANGAGCTGGGGTTGTTCAGCCTGGAGAAAAGGAGACTCAGGGGTGACCTTATCACTCTCCACAATTTCCTGAAAGGTGGTTGTAGTCACATGGAGGTTGGTCTCTTTCTCCAGGCAGCAAGTGACAGAATGAGAGGACACAGTCTTAAACTGCACCAAGGGAAATATAGGTTGGATATTAGGAAAAAGTTTTTTATGGAAAGAGTGATAAAATACTGGAATTGTCTGCCCCATCAGGTGGTGGAGTCACTAAACCATCTCTGGATGTGTTGAAAAAAAGACTGGATGTGGCACTCAGTGCCATGGTTTAGTTGAAGTGTTAGGGCATGGGTTGGACTCAATGATCTTGAAGGTCTCTTCCAACCCAGTCATTCTGTGATATATAAGGGTAAAACAACTGACAAAGCAGAATGCTTCCACAGAAGTCCTTCCCAGTGCTCCAGAGAAATGAGCAAGACAAATGCAACATCTAACAGCTGGACAGAGGCTCTATATAACTATAAAATAAGCAGCATGAAGACTGCATGAACCAAATCATGTGAGCAGCTACACCACCACAGCTTTGCTTGTCTTTGTCCTTCCTGGCTCCAGCAAGACCAATGACCACAAAGGAGAGGGAGCCGGTTTTAGCCTTAATGAGTCTGATGCAGTTGCAGGATTGGGACAAACAATCAAACACCTGCAGCACTGTGACCAAGCCACCACTGAGAGGCATATTCAGAAGCTGTCAGTAATAAGACTGGGTTTGAAAGTCCCAAGGTGCTTCAGAAATAATGGAAGATTCTAAATAGAGCAAGGCAGAAGTGAGCCCATCGGAAGCAGCATATTGTGAACAGGGGGCAAAGTGGTTTTGTTTCAAGAAATAATACACCTTACACACACACAAAAAAAAAGGCAGTTTCTCCAAGTTTGTTTCATCTACCACAAAAAAGTCTAAATATTTTCAAGGATTTTCCTCTATGTTTTAGTCTGAAGTATAGTTAGAGCAGACTCATTAGCCAATTAAAAACATCAAAAGTGCAGTAATCAGAAATTTTACTGGTGCTGCTTTAGTTCTATTACAGTCTCTACAACATCCCTCCCTTCCCTGTTTGAGACCATAATGTTCCAGCAGTAATAGGCCCACTAGAATTTGGATGGCCTTTCACAGCTGCTCTCAGGAGCCATTTAGCGATGTAGAAGCAACAATCTGGTACAATTAAATGCAGTTTTTGCTACAGCATTCAAGTAAGACAAAGTAGGTTGCAGTTTACTAACAAGATGACAGATCCTGATGAAGGTAGACAAGTCTAACGTACTTAAAATACACAGTCACAAGAATCTTTTGACACAGAGATAAACAAGAGGTTAGAAACACATTCTCAAGCTTTTGAGGAAGTAGTTCACTGGCATGAGAGGTGGTGCATTTGGCTGAACTGTAAATGTACAGAATTTGTACTGCAAAATGTACAGAATTTTGACAGAAAGTTATTGCAGAAAATAGTTCATGAAGAGTTCGCAGGTAAGTCAGAAGAGGCATTTATATGCACTGTGGAGGCTTACAAATGTTAAACTAAACTTAAAGCTAAACTGCAGGCCTGATAATGCTGTGGCGAATAACTAGGCACACTATAATTTCAAAAGCAGCGAGAATAACAGAACAGAGCTTTTAAAGACAACTCCTACTTTTCTTTCAGATGCTTTCTGACCCAAAAGGACTTTTAAATCAACATACTGCTAATAAAAATCTGTTGTTTAAATATAATAGTATTGAGAATATCATAAATATCAACACAGGTATAAAAGTTAATGTCATAGATTGCAATGAAATACTTTTTTTCCCTCAGCATTAATTAATAATGAAAAAAAATACTTCTTAAAAAGTACAGAGGGCTGGATCTCCCAGCCACAACCATGTTTTGAAAATACAGCAGAAAATACATCACATGCTTCAACTAAGAAAAAATGAGGAAAAGGCAATATCATTTATGCAAATATCACTGAATAACTAAAGCTGCCTCAAACTGACTTGATAAATATTAGTATTTGGGAAAATGTGACTTTCTATAAAGTAGAAAACAAACACCGGAAATCTTTGTGAATCTTTCTTGAAGAAAAAAATAAAGATGTGCATGCGTTATGTGTCTATACACAGCAGTACAAGAAAAGAAGTTGTGAAGAAAGTTGAAGAGTTGCTTTCAAACTAAATCAAGCATGTTTCAAAAAACCTACTCCAACTCAGTTCAGCTGTATAGCTGAAAGAGAGAAATTGGGTCCTGGTTCTTAAATAAAACAGCTCACGTAAAGAAACGTGGCGCAAGCTGTATCCATACCCAAAATACTTACTTTTAGGTCTGGGATTACTTTTTCTGTCTGGGAACTTTATTAAGGGAGTATGTGGCTTGACTACCTAGAACGAGACCAGGTAGTGGGAGAAACAGACAGAGGTTACCATTAATAATAAAATGGAATGTACTATTTATCAAACAACCACTCTCAACAGCTGCTCTCTGCACCACTACTCTGATACACTTACTACTTCTTGAAGTTCTAAGTTTATCCCAGGAAGATTTTTACTTTGAAAAGTAGTCCTGCACCCTGATGTCCAGAGCAGGTACAGGCTTGTCTTCCTTTTCTCGTCAGTGTGTGTGCAGAAAAAGCCACCGTCATAGTATGAATGCAATCACAATGCAATCTGCTCTGGTGAGAACCCACCCAGAGTGCTGTGATCAGCTCTGGAGTCCCCAACACAAAAAAAATCTTTGACATGCTGAAGTGAGTCCAGAGCACGGCCATTAAGATGATCAGAGGGCTGAAGCACCGCTCCTGTGAGAACAGGCTGAGAGAGCTGCGGCTGCTCAGCCTGAAGAAGGCTCTGGGGAGACCTTTCAATTCAAAGAGGGCAGGCTTGGATTAGAAAGATTAGGAAAAAATTCTTAATTTTGAGGGTGGTGAAGCACTGGCACAAGTTGCCCAGAGCATCTGTGGCTGTCCCATCCCTGGAAGTGTCTAAGGCCAGTTTGCACAGGGCTTTGAGCAACCTAGTCTAATGAAGATATCTCTGCCCACGGCGGGGGGGGGCTGTAACTAGGTGACCTTTAAGATCCCTTCCAATCCAAACCATGCCGTGATTCCACAGCGCTTTAGCACACGGAATCGCGAGCTGTGCTCTGCCTGTACAAAGCACTTTCACCTTGGACAGGCCCATTTTAGGAAGGAGCTGCCACCCAGCTCCGCACACGCTGCTATCACAGCACCAGGCACCTGCGACACCGTGTGCGCGCCACTGCACGGCTCTCCCCAAGGACACCGGCCACCCCGGCGGCGTGTCCTAAAGCCGCGGCTATCTCAGACCTGCTGCTCGGCGGCGGCAGCAGGAGAAGCGAGCCCCGCCGCCCGAGCCAGGGCTCCGACTGTCTCACACACCGCCGTCCGGGGCCCGCCCTTACCTGCACCGCTCTGGTGGCGGCCGCCATCTTGCTGCCCATGGTGACGAGCCTGAGGGGCAGCTCCGGGCCCCGCCCACAGCCACGAACGCGAGCGTGGGCGGGGCCTCTGTGTCTGTGGGCACGGCCGGGAGCCGTGGCCCGGCCTGCCAAACAAACTGCTTTATCATGAGTTAAAAAGCCCTCCAAACCAAATAAAACATTTTCAGGAAAATCAGAGTTTTATTTTTATTCTTAGATCAAGGCACTTACCTAAAAAAATAGCTAGTGATCATTCACCAAGTAAAAAGTGCTACACACCAAGGTAACAAGGGACACTACACATTACCAAAACGTGCTACAACACAAGAGTCGATTTCCTTCAAAAATCAAAAAATACCAACTAAAAAAAGCGCAAATGCTAGTGAAGACATGTAGTTTAATTATTGCTTAGCTGCACTGTCGACAGTATGAAGTCACCTCTGCAGTCAAGAGTCACTGCTAAAAAGAGCACAGCATTTCTGGTGTTTAAAATTATAGATAATGCCTTATTATGCATAAAAATTATACATAACGCCTTAACAAAAAATAAATCCCGACTCCAGATTTGCTAATAAATTTTCCAGATTGAACTTTTGGCTGGGACAAAACAGGGTCGTGTATCCTGCTTGAGCTCCACGGCCTGCTGGGTTGGCAGGAGAGGGGTACAGCAAAGCCTCAGTTTAAGTCCACTTCTACAGGAAACTTTCTTGCGTCATTGCTGACTTTCAGAGGAGAATGAGTGCTTGAGACAGGACAGCTTGAGAAGTGAGTCTTCAGGTAGTTTCATTTCATCAACTCCACTACCCGTTCAAATGTTTGTTGCCTACCAGAAGATAAATTTCACTTCAAAGAATTACTTGAACACGTTCAAACTCTCTAGACAGAACATCTTTCAGAAAGGTCAAATTTTAAGATTTTTAAGTGTGTTTTGACATACACATAATCTATCAAGTTTATTTTATACAGTGTGTGTTAAAATGCACACACTGTATAAAACAAACACCATGTCTCCTGACTCACTGAAGATAGACATTTTTTTCAAGCTGTAGAACAATTGCCTTTAAAGACGGATCTTCTGCCCAGTTAACTCTGCTTCCGATTATAATGTTCTATAAATGAGAAAGATTCACAGGTTAAAACAAGCCCTTGCAAAGGACAATTCCTAGTAAAATATTTCAAAGAAAGTCTGCTTTTTAATTTGAAACTCCTTGAAATTCACATGTGTTTGAAATAGGCAGGATGGGGGGAGAAAGGAGAAAGGGAAGTACTGATTTAGATCCTATTGCTGATACATAGGCAAAGACATGCTTTTTGATTTCCTAGAGGGGCTTGCATACTACCTCTATTTTAAACACAGAAACCTAGAGAATGTTTTTAACAATATGAAATAAAGTTTGTCTCAAACACAAAATAACACAGTTAACATTCTCATCCTGCCATTCTGAATTGAAAATGGGAATTTAAATTTAACCAAAGAGGATTTTTTCTACTTAGGGCTCAGAAAATTTCAGGAATACAAAACCAGGAGACAGTTTTAGACTCCAATCTAAATCTCAGTAAACATTAAATTTATCTGAATTTGAGATGTAACAACATTATGAAAGCAAAATAGTAGCAGCCATAGCATGCAGAGCACTAAGTCAGAATATTCTTTTTGTCCTTGACATTCCTATGCAGCCTGAGACCTTTCCATCCTAACCCAAACCATAAGGTTTTCTTCCTCATTTTGCATGACTCCACACTCCAGGTGACCTGCCAGCTGGCTGCATGTATACAGACTAATTAGCAGCCTCTGACACATGGATAACCAAAAGGGCAAAGGCTATGCTACTGAAAGAATTTGGAAACTGGCCATGGCTGCAGGCCAAGGCTTTCACAGGGCTGTAGGGAGTAACACAAACAGAGAAGGCACATGGTCTGAAGAGGCAGATGGAGGCTCACTGGTAACATGGGATTAACACCTATTTATTTTTTCTAACCAAGAGATGGGGAAACTGATTTGGTAGGGTGCAGAGGTGACTCAGAGTAGAAGGAAATACAGCCATTACTGTGACAGACATTCTTCAAGAAAGATGCATTATTTTTGTACCTTTAAGGAAACAAAGATAGATTGATAGTCTGTCTCTAAACCCTGCAAAAATTAATACAAAGATGCTTGTGACAATTATGTGCTCTTAGCCTTTAAAGCAATAGAAGTCTTCCTTCTATGCACAGTTCTTCTATTACCACTGTTAAAAGTTTTAGAAAACACAGTTTTGTGTTGTTAAGTTATATTTGCCACACAGTATGTTATCTTGAGTGTAATGAAAAATTGTAAACTTGGTTCTAAAAGCCACACAACTTTACCTGGAACACATTTTGAATTATTGTAGTTGTTGCTCTTTCTTTTTCTAATTTAT
>WAAG01092119.1:0-12020 GCA_013390105.1 Tichodroma muraria
ACTTTTTATGCATATCATTTTTTCAACTAACATCTTAATTACTTTGCTGCTTGTATAGTTCACAGAAGACATATCTACTTTCCTTTTCAAATATTGCCAATGTGATCCTAAGCACCATTTCCTCCAAAAAAACACAAACAAAGCCCTATAGAACGAGTAATTATTCTTTGTACTTTAACTGAAGAAAAAGTAAAGCACACCTTGTCAAAAATATAGAAAGAATTTTTCCTTGAAAATGATGATGGATGGACCCTTTGGTCCACCCAAATTATACATGTGATTTTTTATACATGTGAAGATAGACAGGTTTTAATTATTTTCCCTGGAGTCATTGATATCACCTAGCAATCTGTGTAACCAACACAGGAGCGTGAGTGAGAACTCTTGAGGCTGATTAGGAGCTGGATGTGAACAAGTCTTGTGGATCCCTTCAAGCTCAGAACATTCTCTGTTTCTCTGAGACGTATTTGGGTCTGAGGATGATCCTGGCAAGTTTAGCACATGCAATGTGGAAGTTGTAAAATACAACTGGTCAGAGGGGTTTTGAAGAAGAGGCATGCATTTTATCTACAGAAGACTTAGTGTCTTGTTCCCTCCTATATTCTCTACTTCTCTCTGCAGAGATCCAGGACGCGCTTTCTCCAACACTCCAATAAGGTTTTTGTTGAACCCAACAGCTCTTGAGTGTCTGTCTCAACCCTCACAGTTCCAGAGGGTTGAATACCTGCAGATCCAAGCCATGTTACATAGATTTTATTTAGTTCTCCATGGGCCAATGTTCAGCTGAAAAGATGAAACTTTGGGAGTGCAGTTAAGGTTACTTCAGAGTTAAAACCCTGAAAAAAGTCTTTCTTCTGTTTTTAGCTACTGTTAACAGGCTACTGCAGGCTGTTCCTCTCTACTTTTCAAGGCCAAAGAGCAGATTCAGGTGTTTCAAAAAACATCCTCACATGCAAACAGTTTTATTCTGCTACTCAGGTGATATTACTTTTTTAATAAAGAGTCTCTGTCTTGGAAAAAAAAAACCAAAAAACAACAAACTGGAGAAAACCATTTCTGCTGTTCCTATGCATTGTAAATTTTTTACTCTTTGATTTTCAGTGCTCTGTATATACCAGTATGATTTGTTGTATTTAAAGCACTGTATGATTTTTCCATAGGTTTAAAATATGCACTGTACCATTTTTTAAATACAATTGGCAATTGTTTGCTTACAGGAAATGAAAATTCGAATGTTCTTATTGTGGCACATAAGCTACTTCACTATGAGGAGGTACCACACATTATCATGAAGTAGTTAAACACTTAAGAACTAAAAACTCATATTACACAACATTTTGCAATTATTCACCTTGTATCCAACAGGAAGGTCCTGACAATCTTGGGAACAGCCACTGACTTTCTTACTGAGGCATTCATTAATGTGGCAGCTTTTCTCATCAGACCCATCACTGCAGTCTTCTTTGTTATCACAAACCTCTCTTTGAGGAATACACTTGCCATTTTTGCACATAAAAAAAGAGCTGTTACATGACTGCTCTGGAAAACAAAAAAAAACAAACACATAGCTTGGTGTCATCTATTAGTATTTGGAATTAGTTTTGTCATAGATCAGCTGCTGTCTGCATGCAAAAGGAAAAAAATTGTATAACAATTGAATATTTATTCCTTATTGATAGCTTTATAATAACTTTTCAGTGTCTTTGAAGGTTGTTCCCCCTCCTAGAAAAATGGGTGAAGACATCAACTTATTACTCCCTCCTACATATTTGTTTTCATGTCATGGAGAACCCTCTACATCGTCTCTGCACAAAATACAGTTCTAGTTTCCAAAAGTTAAAAACACACAAGTTCTCCCCCTGTGGATGCTGAGGTGTTTAGGAACACAACTGACTGAATACCAATGCGTTCCCTGCCTAATGCCCTGCAAATATGTTCTTCCCTGTTTGACATAACTTGAATACATCATTTCAGCTACATTCAGATCCTTCAAATAACTGTGGGAACATTTAAATAAATATAAGGTAGGTGCACTGCCTCACCTCACAGCAGATGAATGTTTTCCATCAAAATTGGTGTAAAGAAGCTGGCTACAGTGAAAAGACACTGTAAGGTCTAAGAAGAATTGGTCTTTCAAAAAATCATGGAATAAAACAACATATGCAGACCAAGACTAAGTTCCCTCTCAAAAAACCAGTCGGACCCCATCAAACATATTAATGTAAGCAGAAAATATCAGTAAAACCAATAGCATTTGGTCAATAATTTACTAATAAAATTAAAGCAGTGTTTATTATTTATAGTGGGAGCAACTTTACATCCCCTTTTGTATGACCTCCTTGTGTGTGATGAATATCTGGAACACAGTAAACATTATAAGAGCAAGCTAGAAACTTTGGAAATTACAATATTAATATCATATTATTTTAGTATCAACAGGAGTTATACATTAAGGAAGTGTCTGTTATTTTTTTTCCACAAGAACTGGTGGCTTGGACTTTGTGAACTGAAGTTTTGGATGCTCAGAACAATTTTCCTTGCAAGACATGAGCAATGCCACCATGAAAGCAGCAGAACTTTAAGCTATGAGGTTTTACATTTGCTGACTTAAAACCCTAAACCATTGCTCTCAAGAAAAAGAACGGTCACAGGTGTTCTTCAAAAAATTACACCCAAACCTGAACTTTTGCACTTGGTGTTGATAGGTGCTTCATCAGAGTGGTCTGGGCAGTCAAAGTCCCCATCACATTGCCACTGGGAATTCAGCAGGCACCGTCCATCAGCACAGGTGAACTCCCCGGGACGACAGCGACGATACCCTGCAGAAACAGCAACCAGTCGCCTCATGTTTGCTCACATAATTTCAACATAAAATCCTTCACATTTGAGGCAACACAAAGAAAATAATTCTTTGCTCCATTTAGAGATGCAGAGTGCTGTGCTCATAGACAAGTTACCAGCAAATAGAGAAATCAAAATTCTCTACTGCAGCACCATAAGGTCATGTTACAATTCACACAGACGTGAAACACATTTATGTAGCTCTCAAGCATAAATATCTTTTCTTTTTGGTGTTATTTCATTTTATTCCTGTTATTAGGAGATTGATTATCAATACCCAACAAATATTTTTGTGGTATGCTCGTGGCTGTTTGTTCTCCCTCTAAAACATGTAGAACACCAAATCGTTTTAACCACACTAAACCCACATTTTCTAAGATGGCCACAAGACCAAAACATATAGAATGGATATATTTTCAAAGTAAAAGAGGATTTCTAACAAAAACAAAACCAAAAAAAGTATATCTATAATGAAGTAAATAAATCACAAACAGACATCTGTGTTTTAGAACAGTGTCTTAACTGAGAGTTCTAAAACTGACAAAGCAGTAGAAAAACTTAGAAAAGTCATCACAAATATAGGGTTTTCTTCCTGTTCAATTTAAGTAATTAGTTATTAGGATTTCATTAAAAAGATAGGCTTATACAATGGACTCAAAACTTCTATGAAAGGAATATTCAAGGAATAGAATGATTGTGAACTTTAAAAAAAATATTGCTTGCTTCAATCACCAATCCTATTTTTATATTATTTTTTAATAAAAACAACAAGAAAATAAACTTTTCAATTATACAAATAGACAAAAATAAAACCAACTAAATTAAAACAAAGCTTGGATTTTTAAATGTATTCAATTAATCCAGCTTTTAGGAATGTACTTCAACCCAAATTTCATGTCAGCTCAGTAGACTGGGGGCTTATTTTGGCACTCAGGATGGAAAAGGTTTAGCTCTACAATCCAACAGAGCTATGCTCAGGTTCCTTAGTTGGCAGTCGGATCAGAAACCACAAGATTAAAATCCTGGGGAGTGACATCGTTCAATTTTAAATCCCAACAGCACCTTGGGAAGTGTGTTTTGGAATTTGACTCCTAGCCTTTACAAGCAGTTCCCTTCCCCATATAAGAACGTAACCCTTTCCTAAAACTGCAGGATAAGAAGTTTACCACAGCAGCCACACACTGAGGCGTGTATTTGATTACCAGTGAACAGAAAATTGCATTGGAGCAGCGCAGCACAAACACTGCTGCAGATTTCAGTTTCCCCAGAAGAAATTAAATACAGCCAGTGCCTGAAGGCAGGTCCAGACTAAATTGGATTAGCAATTTGTACATCTCCTGCTCCTTTTGCTGTTCCCTCATTCTAGCTCTTTTCAAAAGTCTGACATAATAACACTATTTATTTGTAATATTTTAAGGAGCATGTACAGTTTTAGTGTGAGTGCATATAATGCTAGAGAAAATAAATCAAATATACCAGCAAGAAATCATAAACATGAAAAAAAGAAGGCAATTTTCAAAGTTTGTAGTTACTGAGGTACTGAAGATTGGGCTGAGGCAGGAGGTGCACACAACTGCTCTGTGTGTCTGTGTGCTCAGGACCTTTTGGGACTAATTATAATATTTAAAAACCCTAAAGTTCTATAAATTTTGCAGTTGTGCTTCGCCTGCTGTGTTGTTGCTAATGACACTGAATTTATAATTCATTGATTTCCTGTTAATTGTCTGTCATTAATAAATCAATAAGCATACTTCTTCTCACAATCTTTGGGTGTCTGCTCTCATCATTTATGCACAGACCCCGTCCAGGTGGTGTGCACAATAAAGACATCTATAATATATAGATATTTTCTAGATGTTTTCTGTTGTGGCTATCATTTCTGGAGCAAATTTAAGAGTAAATAACCAATATAGATTGTAACAGCACAAATCCAGGCATGATAATCACCAATTTGTCATTTTGAAGGGAATATTTGCTCTGTATTTCCCATAAATATTATTTATATAGATTAATGTTTCTCAGTATGGCCCAGATACATTGAACAGACACTCAGACATTGAACAGACACTCAGAACATATAAGAAACCCTAAATTCATGTGAATGGTGAAAATTAAACATTCCCATGTGGTTATAGCTGGCATAATTTAAATGCAGATAATCATGAGAGATGTGTTTGATTATTTGACAGACAAACACCATATAGAGAGACAAAGACAAAAATACATATAATAAATATACACTTAGTAAATGCGAAATTTTGGAACATACTTTTAAAATTTTCTTAATTATTATTAGGATTCAACTGTAAGACACTACGGGAAATAATTTGACACTGTAGCCCCAGATCCAAGTTAATTCCAAGCTGTATTAATTAATGCATAATTTAAAAGTGAGAATTGAAACAATTTAAAAACAGAAGAGCATTCTTTTTCAATAGTGCCTTAGAGTACCAGGCCCTGAAGGATGCCTTACAGTTAGCAGTGTGGAATTGTTCTATTTACTCTATTTTTGTTATACTTGCCACATTCCAGGGATTCATCTGATCCATCTCCACAGTCATCATCGTGGTCACAAACAAACTGCTTGGGAATGCAGACTTTGTTATGGCACATGAAAGTATTCTCATCACAAGTGTTATTGGGAGCTAAGGAAAATACAGCACATAAAAAAAATAAAAAGAAATTGAGACCGATCAGATAAACAGCCGATTTTCTTACAGAAAGATGAAATGAGAAGTGAATTTGAGTGAACTCAATGGAAATAACCATAACTTTTTAGTCAGATAAAAAGCATTACACAATTCAATACCAGAAAAAGCTACTCATCACAAAGAAAGCTACTGAAGTAAAGATAGCTAAAATCTTCTGTAATCCAAGGCAGAAAAGCTTCAGAAGTCAATGTTGTCTGACTATACTAAGGTCTGGCTCTGAAGAAAAGAATATTTGGGAAGAAGAGATGCCCTTATATTGGTGTGCTCCTGAACAAATGCTCTTTGAAGTCCACCAACACTCAAAATATATAGAATATGTTTATATACCATTTTTATGTATGAATAAAAAAAAAAACATCCAATGAAACTACCGCTGAACTCCTGACACTGTTAATGGAAATGTGTCTCGGGAAGACTGGAAATAATATTTTATGGGGCAAGAGATGTCAGGATCTGAACAATTAGCCAGAATAAATTGAAGACAGAATTTGCATCTCCCTTCTTGATGCGCAACCTCCCTGACATGAGCAGCAGCATTTTCTTCAGGAAGAGCAATAAAACTGCAGAGTCACTAAAGTGCTAATTTTCACCAGTAAGTGCTGCATAATGCCTGTGACGTGCCACGCCCTGATCTCCAGCTGCGCTGCCTCGGAGTGCCAGCAGAGCCTGGACGTGTCAGGAGGATCAAAACTGGGAAGGACCCTGCTCCTTGTGCTCACACACGGCTCAGCAATCTTCACCAGCAAACTGGACATGAAAACAACATGAATTAGCACGAGAGTAACACGATTTTTGCCCCGCAAACCTACCGCAGCCCGCTGTGGACAGCTCATCGCTTCCGTTGGGACAGTCCCGCTCCCCGTCACAGAGCCAGTGCTGGGGCACGCAGGCGTGGGAGCCCAGGCAGCTGAAGGTGTCTGCAGCACAGGTCACCGAGCCTGGGGAGACACGGCAGGGGACCCCTCAGCTCTGAGCCATCCCATATCCCCAGCTGGAATATCCTAAGCCGCGTTTTTATGGTGGCTGCTAACGGCTAAAGCGGTTTACTTTAAAATCTCAGGGATTATTTCGTTCTGCACATCGTGGTAAATGTACTGGCTAGGACAGTTTTACAGTCAAATTTGGACCATCTGCTGTTACTTACATTCTTTTCATTTATTCAGCCTCTTAAATTTCCCACACTTCATGGATATTATCCAGCAGAATAACTCTTCAAACCAGTTTTGGTCAGTAACTTTGGTTGCTAGTTTGGGCTGACTGGACAAAGGAACTGAAATTGCAAACCCATAATTCCTGCGTGACCAAAGGCTATGCCGAGAAGACAAAGGCACTCCAAACTTTTGTTAATCAGTCCAGCAAAGAAGAAAATACTGTGTACTGAATACAACAACAGTGGGAGTAAAAAAAATTGACAGTTTTGATCCAACAAACTCAAAATATTATTTACCTGACTAATCTTTTTCTTTGTTATCTTGTAGATAATATTATACCCTAGGGTTAAACTTCCTCCATTTAAATTTACTATTGAAATTGAACTATTTATTTATAATTAATAACTGAACTATTTACTATTACTATTGAATAGTAAATATACTATTGAATTGGAATTCAACTTCATGTCAAAAAAATACTGTTTTTTTTAAGACTAAAAAAATCTGAATTTTGATGTCTTTTCTCCTTGCAATTTAGACCCAGCTACTGTTTCTTAGAAGAAATACAGCCTTAACTCTCCCTTCTTCATACCCAGTGCAAACTTTTCCCTCTTTTACAGAAGCTAAATATCCTAAATAATTAGTATTTTACCACTTTAGAACCATATAAGTTCTACCTCTTTCCCTTTCATTTGCTGACATTTCTACATCTTTGTTTGATTAAGCAACTACTTTAACAAACTAAATTTTTTCTGTCTACTTAACACTTCAAATTATCAACAATTTTTTTTACTGTGACAACAGAGTGGAAATAAAGACTAAATATTCTTTGTTGAATGGACTTAAAATAAGAAGATTCCTGAAAAGGAACATACCTTTAAAAGTTAAAATCTGAAATTTTAAAAAGAAACCTAAAATAGAGAGAATGAGGGAACTAGTGTATAAATATCAGTAAATTGTGACAGCATGATTTGACACAATTCAATTTTATTGGAAAAGAATTCACTAACACATTTCCTGTTCATTAAGCCCCAGAATGAAAACAAAACTTTCAATTCCTTATGCACCTTGAAGGGTTTGGGAATTTGTGAGAAATATCACGCAATGTATGCTTATGGTATAGAAAATTTTAGAGGGAATAGAAGAACGAGCTAAGGAAAAAAAAAAACCACAAAAAACCCCCCCAAAAAAACCTAAAGCAAAAATGCAATAACTTTAGAGTCTTTGAGCACCTGGCACCCAAATGTAAACCTCAAACAGGGGTTTTACCTCCAGGACAGGAATGGAGAACAGGCTGGCTCTCCTTTTACCCAGCTGGTTTGCCATTCACAACTCTAACTGACAGAATTACACAAATCATACGGTTCCTATAAAGAGGAACGTATCTGCTGGTTGGAGGGGGCTGAGGGAGCAGATCCCTGACAACCTTTGGAGATTCTGTCCTTGTTCCCTTCCCAGGCTCTCCTTGGAGCACGTGGCCTCCCTTATTAAGCCCAGAGCTGCTGTGATGCCACTCACCACAAATGGCATCGCTCTCGTCTAAACCATCTCCACAGTCGTCCTCACCATCGCAGGTCCACTGCTTGGAGATGCACTTGTGTGCAGAGCAAGCAAACTGGTTCCATGAGCAGGATGAATCTGGGGATGACACCAGGCCCTGCATTTGTTAGGTTTGCAACATCACTGCACTCCCTGCCCTTCCAGCCGCAGTTTAGGAATTTTTCGCACTGCTCCTTTCTCTCCTCCTAGTTTCCATGCATTAAAACACTTTAAATCTTGTTATTAAAACACTCTAATCCTCTTATTCAGCATGTTATCAGTTTGTTTCAGAGTTTGCATTTACCAACATGTTTTTAAAAGTAAACAGTAAAGCATTCCAATGACATTCCAATATTTTCAAATATTTTGTAAGCAGGATGAGGATAAACACTTGAAGAAACTGAAGCCTGGTTTGCATAATTAACAGATGCTACAACTACAGTGAACTTCTTCATTTGGGTAGAAGGGCAGAGATGATACAGTTCACATTTTTCAACCCAGGCTTCCTCCCAGTATTCTAGAAGTTAACTCTGTCTTTAAAAGATTTCATGTTATTTTTTCTCACAAGAAAAAATTGCTCTGTGTCTTTATCCCATCTACACTTATCTATAGGTTGAAAATAAGAGCTTCTACATTTCAAAATCAGACTGCAAATATATCCTAAATCAATGCTATTCTTTTCTGAAAAATTCAGGTCTTCCATTTTTTCCCCAGGCTTCCTTCTTTAAGAATAAAGTTCATTTTGCTGCAACTGATTTTGATGACAATAAATGTTAATATTAACATTAAAAATAATTTTAGGTAATGAAATCTGAAATTAAAGGAGAGCATCGTAACAGATATCTCAAAAGAGATAAGAGCAATCAATGGGGAAAGAAGCATTGAATTAACTCCCTTCCCTTTTGTCCACAAAAATCAGCTAATTCAGTTTACAGCATTGTATACAAGTGAATAACACCTGGAAATGTAAACATCAAGTTATGCTTGACAAATGTGCCCAACAGAAAGGATTCTGATTGTTACAGTGCACAGCACTTCCTAATTTCAGTTATAAGATAAAGATATACAATGTAAACTGCAAACCAAATATGGAAGCATGAGAGTGGAACTGGGTCATGAAGACAGCAATATAAAATGTTTAGTCATGGTAAGGAAAAAAACCCTAAAAACTGAAAAAAAACCCCAAATTTCAGATTTCATTTAAATGGGGAATACAAAATTTTGACACTGTTTTCTGGTACAATTTCATTACAAAAATAATCCATTCAGGTAATCCATACAAATTGAAAAGACCAGCTCTCACTAGGAGTAAAACCAACCTGCTTTGTGACTCAGTTAGGTAAAATTTAAGAATCTTGAAAAGATCTGAAACAGAACAGATCCTTAACCCAGTTCACAGTTCATGCTGTATTTTATTTACATTATTTCTGTCATTACTTTAAATAACTATATCTGTATGGCCTCTGATACAAAGCAATGTCTACTTTGACGTTTGGGTATTTCCTGCTAGGCTCCAGATACTGGTTCAAATCCATTATATCTGTAAAGCTCTTCCAAAGAGGAATTGTGAAAAATTAGTGGAATTGTTAAATATTAAAGTAATAGAAAACCCTGTATATAAATATATCCTTAAGAGAAAAAAAAATAAAGGGCTTTCATTCTGGCATGAAATGGAATTTGAGGTTTTGAAACATGAAGTATTAGAGTTGAATCCAAAAAAAAACAGCATTAAAAACCCTTTTATATAATCTCTGATATATAAATGCTTCCTTGTTTCTAAAGTGCATTAGTGACTAGAGAAATACAAATAAGACAAAATGCTCACCACAGTGCAATTCATCTACTCCGTCCTCACAGTCTTTCTGCCCATCACAAAGCCAGGTGGTCAGAATACATCTTCCACTAGGACAACCAAAATAATTTTCTTCACATGTGGGTTTGTTTTGAACTGTGATAAAATAAAGAATGTAATGTAAAATGGTCTCTACTAGTATGATCAGGAGCCTAATACATTTCTGCTAAATTTCTGAATATTGATGGACAAAGTGTTTGTGTTTAAAAATGGAAAAAAAAAATTGTGTTCATAAAAATAATAAAAAAAAAAAGGTGATAGTTAAGTAGTTTAGGGAGCTGAAATAGTTATTTTTAATTTTATTTAGAGAAGACTCAGGGCACAGCTTCAAACTAAATCAAAATGCCTAGAGAGGAAAGTAGCACAGTTTACAGGTTTTGAGGTGAGGCAGGTCAGCATTGCTTGTTGTTTTACACCAGCTGAAGAAATTGCCCTTCTGATCTTTCTGCTATCATTTACAAGACAATCTAATTGTGGCAGTATTTTGGTCATTGGGAGAAGATACAAATCTCATGCATGCACTGACTAGCAAGAGCTACACCAGCGATGCTGGAGCCAGAGGTTTAGACTTGGTCAGAAATGAAAAAGTTCTCCCTTGTCTTTTTAACTTTGTTGAGTCAGAAAGTAATCTAAAATTTTACTTTTATGAAAGCTTAAGAAACCAGGTATGAGGAAAGAACACATGCCACATGTAGAGTT
This sequence comes from Tichodroma muraria, assembly GCA_013390105.1. Classification (NCBI taxonomy): domain Eukaryota; kingdom Metazoa; phylum Chordata; class Aves; order Passeriformes; family Sittidae; genus Tichodroma; species Tichodroma muraria. The sequence goes on from WAAG01092119.1 coordinate 10,794, forward strand.
CCATGATGCAAGCACAAATATTAGTCTAATAACAGCTTATTTTCAAAATCTTAAGCAAGGTCCTGGGAAAACCCAGGATGGAATTCCAAGTACTGGAGAGCACTGAAACTCTCTGCCATTGTTTTCATTATTCCCACAGTGTACTGGATTTTTTTTCAGCCTCCTCTCTTGCACAGGAAAGGTAAAGTAAACATTTATGGCTTCTACAGCTGTATGAATGGAAAAAAAAAAAAAATAAAGAAAAAAGTGGGACATCTGTGATGACTTGGTAGAGATTAATGATTCCCTAAGTATAGCTACCCTCCATGAGTATTTTGCTGTAATTCTCTGTAAGAACAATGACACTGAACCAAACTGCTAATGGGAATTGCAATGTTCATAACAGAAACAACACTCAAAAACTTAATGTTCCAGAGATGGTCAGTTTTGAATGAAATGGCAAAGGAAATCACGTGTAGGTTGAGTTGGAATGGTATTGCTTCCAAGCAAAGGGAAGAATGATCCAGGCAATTAGTCACACATTAAAATGATGGAACATTTTGGCACACATTTGGAATTCAGAGAGAAGTAGTACAAATAAATGGACAATGGAATAAAATGCACATTAGTGTACTTATGCAACATTAGTTTACTGAAGCTGTAGCACACTGCTCTCAATATTTTCTTTGGTATGGAAAAAACCCTTTATTTGTCTAAAAATACAGCAGATTTAGATACTTTGATCTTAATGAAGTGTTATACACAATAAATTCTACATAATTAAGAGATATTCTGGAGAACGTAGAGATTAAAATGGAAATTCTAACTTAATATGCATCTATTTTACAGGACTGATAGAAGTTTTTAATGTCAGCTTGGCTGACAGTACTGCTGAAGTCCCAGGTTCCTCTGGATCCTGGTAATATTTTCATCAATAAATTTGGCACAATGTATATGAGAATTCTAATAGAACCTTCTGGTGACACAGCAAGATTATCACATGGAAAAAGAGAATATTAAATGGAAAGAATCAGATTATGTCCACTCCTATGCAAAAATTTGACAACATTGAACAACATAACATTAGAAGTTTTAATTTTACAAACTAATAAAATCCATTATTTAGTAAATATTTACTTTTATTTAATGCTAGTTCTTAGAGGAAAGAGTTACTGGTCAACAGAAGGTTAATTTCACTCTAGAATGAATCAATTATAAAAACAAATAAATTTTTTTTTTTTTTTTTAT
>WAAG01092121.1:707-11222 GCA_013390105.1 Tichodroma muraria
TTGTAAGAAAAATACGTCTTCCAGAGGAAACAGGCCTTAAAAATTGAGTTGTTATTAGTGCTAAAACAAATCCACTAAAAAGTTTTGACTAACTCTTCTGTTGCTGTCCCAGAAAATCATCCTACTCTTAAGACACTTCTAAATGCAGAGCAGAGTACTAATGTTGTTGGACAGGACCCCTGTAAATGCCACTAGGCTATTATTCACAGAATGGATCAGGTTGAAAGGGACCACAGCCAGTTATGTGGTCCAGTCTCCCTGCTCAAGCAGGGCCTTTCCAGAGCACATGGCACAGGATTGTGTCCAGGTTGTTCTTGAATATCTACAGTGAAGGAGACTCCACAGCCTCTTTGGGGGGAGTACTCAGCCACGTGCACAGTGAAGGAGTTCTTCCTTGTGTTCGGGTGGAACTTCCTGTGCATCAGTTTCTGCCCATCTCCTCTCCTTCTATTGCTGGGTACCATTGAGCAGAGCCTGGTCCATCCTCATGACACCCTCCCTTCAGATACTCATGATGAGGTCCTGCCTCAGTTGTGACCTCACCAAGGCTCAACCTCTTCTCAAGGCTGAACAGGCCCAGCTCCCTCAGCCTTCCCTGGTAAGAGAGATGTAACCCTTAATAGTAACAGCCCTCTGCTGGGCTCCAGGAACTCCATGTGTCTCTCATAGTGAGGAGCCCAGAACTGGACAGAGCACTCCAGACATGGCCTCATCCGAGCCGAGTAAAGGGTGGGGATCACCACTAGATCATTGCTGGCAATGCTTTTCCTGATGCACCCCAGGATACCACTGGCCTTCTTGGGCACAAGCACACATTATTGGCTCATGGACAACAATGGTCAGAGCTTGATTAGAATTATTTGTAATTATTACATTACACGTCCTTGAAGAAAGTTTCTTTTAGGAATGTAAAATTCTTCAGTTTTGATAGACATGCCATTAAAGCTGTTTAGATATGAAATTGACACGTTATCATACAATCCTTGTTTCTGGTGTTTGGCCAGGTATATCTTTAAAGCATGCTATCATGTCACATGTCAGGTAGCATTCACTGCTGAATCAAATTCCTCTGTTTCTCTAGTTTCCAGCAGCAGCTGGAACTGTGGGGTCTCAACTCTTCTTGGAAATGCACAGAAACCAGCAGGAATTGCAGATGTGTGCAATAAATTCAGACCAGTGAAAAGGGTTTCTCCATTAAAGCACCAACCAGAAAGCTCTGAGAACAATGAAAGTGATGACCAGAAGAACCAGAAGGGAGAATACCAGAAAGGCAGTGATTCTCAGTCTGCACCTCCAAATGATGACCAGAGTCCAGGAGAAGGAGAGAGCCTTAAAAGCAAAAGCACCGAGCCTGCTGTTCTGTTGGGGGAGTTGGAGCACTATGACCTGGATATGGATGAAATTTTGGACGTGCCTTATATTAAATCAAGTCAGCAACCTGTTCCTTTTACCAAGGTAGCTCCTGAGAAAAAACTTTTAAGTGTATGTTCAACCGTGAATGGTCTGAGTGTCAAGACCTGTCCTGCAGGGAGCACAGAGAGCTCGCCTGCTGGCGGGACGCAGTTCTGTGTGCTGTCTCCTGTGAAAGGCGCTCAGCTGAGAAAAACGCAGCCCATTGTCCTTGATCAGCACAAGCATTCAGCAGAAGACTTAGAGCTTTCCCAGCCTTTAGTTAAGTGTAGCTCATCCCATGAATCTGAAGCCCAAGGCAAAGGCTTCCTCGGCAGGACACTTGGTGATCCTCATGCTCACAAAGCTGAGAAGACTATGCCGAACTGCAGCAGGAGGACTTTCCACCTGCAGACGGCAGTGGCAGAAAGCAAGCAGCTAGAGGAACTGAGTATGAACTGGAGCAGTGCAGGGGGCCCAGAAGAGAGGAGTGAAGAGGTGAAAAAAATTAAGAGCATCTTAAACATTGTAAAGGAAGGCCAAATATCTTTACTGGTGAGTATCATCTTTTTCATAAGAAACATAGAGTAAAAGTGATCTGTGATGTGGTTTATAAGCCCACTAAGCTGGTGAAGTTCATATTTTGAACCGCGGCCCTTTTTATCTTGTAGACTCCTTAGAAATTAAAAGTGTGGGTTTCCAAATGGAAAGTATTAATATTTAAATAAAATATGTAGCAAAACCAAGATACTGGTTTTATGTATGCATGGCCAAGATTGCTGTTTTATGCAGTACACTGAAATTATAAAGAAGGCAGACATTTTAACTAATAGGATAACTTAAGTATCAAATTTCAATCCTAACTGAGTTTTGCCTTTCACATTTGTGGCAAAATGTTTATCAAAGTTTGTGTTTGTGTCAATGATTTGCTCAGTTATTGCTGGTTTTCCACTGTTGTTATGTAGAGGTTGATGATGGGAACAGAGAGGCTTCTGTTGTATTCTGATTATTATTCAGGAGTGTTTATCCTGTCTCGTTGCAGCAGCATTCTCAGGCAGGAGCTTTCTGTAAAGCCTCATTGGCCTCTGACCCATATGAGGGTTTTTTTAGTAAATTCTAGCACTGTGATCAGGCTCTATCAATGATGGTTTCCAAAGTAACTGGCTGCAAGTTAGCACAATGATGCAGAGCATGTGATCTCCACACGGAACAGCTGGTGAAGGCACAGTGTGTGTATAAAAACTGGTTTTGTTAGATTTTTGTTTAGCTTCTCTGTTTAGCAGTCTAGCTCAAGCACAAAGGCATCCATTAACATAGAAGCAAGAACAAAGGAAGATATTCAAAACTAGACAGAGGCAGAAGAGAATATTAGTTTACTCATTAAGAAATAAACGCAAGTTAAGTTCATCCTGAAATAGGAATTGGGGGGAAAAAAGAGGACATCATAGGTAAGAAAATACGTATTTTTTCCAAACTTGTTGAACCCCCTTCATTAAGTACCTTCATGGAACAGTATTCTGGCAAGACTGCATAACTCTAGGAATTTTGTTATTGCTGCTCCTTGACTCTGTCTTCAATCTTCTGTTTTTCTTTTGGAGTTTCTCAATCCAATTGTTTTGTCTTTAAATTAGAATTGGGCAGAAATAATGCATTACATCATGGTGGTGTAGAACTTCGAGTAAATATCCCAACAGGTTTTTTCACAGAAACAAACTATCACATAAAAGTCTTCTGTCTTGTGCTTTAACTATGTTTTAAACAGTGCTTAGCATAAGCTACCACTTTTGTGATGAGCAAAATTAATCAGGAGGGTCTTTTAGAAGTAATGAATGTTTTCTCTTCATTCAATTACTCATGAAAATAATGCCAAAAAACAAAAAAGAGTGAAAACTCAAAAAAAGATGGAAATTGTTAAAATGTGGATATTTTTGCAGCTACCTTGTTGATGAGACTAATGCAATGACTTAAAGGCACTTAAGATCTTGCACTGTTGCATGAAAGTGGCATGAGGAGGAGAGAAACTTGACAATGAATCAAGCCAGTGAACATCCAAGCTCTGTCCTTATGCTACTAGTACCCAGGTTCGATACAGTGAGGTGAAAGGCTCTGGATTTTGACTTGTAAAAGAACATGCCTACTGGGAAACCTCCTTGTGTTTGGCTTGTGCCTCAGGCTGTGAGGATAAATGTATCTTTTTATCCTTAGTTGTAACTAACATACGACTTTTCTTAACAGCCGCATTTAGCAGCAGATAATCTGGATAAGATCCATGATGAATGTGACAACAATCTGTTGCATGTAGCAGCATCAAAGGGACATGCAGAATGCCTGCAGCATCTCACTTCTTTGATGGGTGAAGACTGTTTGAATGAACGAAACATTGAGCAGCTAACTCCAGCTGGATTAGCAATAAAGGTAACGGGCCCTTTCTCTACTGTAATGTGACATGAAGGTCATTATTTACCTCCTGTGATGGCAGTAAGAAACATATCCAGCAGGATGTTATTTTTCAAGCTATAAAAGTGAGAAAAAAAAAGACCCTGTTGACTGGTACTACATAAGCAAAGTAAAATGGATTACTACACAAGATGTAATATCCATTGTATAACAATGACAATTTTTACACTGTTGCCAATGCATATGCATTAATTTTTAAATCTGTCTACTGAAACTAAAGACTATTTGTTGTATTTCAAGCAGCTTTCACTTAACTTGGATATAGTTGTTTCTTTAGGGAGCATAGCAGTTTCTTGTTTTTCTACAAATGCTGGTATTATCTTGTAAGGCAAGTGTGAGAACAAGTTTACAAAGCATAAAAGCACTTCAAGGTGAAAATTCCTGGTTATCTAAAGCAGTTGTATCAAAGTTAAAATGTACATGTTGCAGAACAACCTTTTAAAATCTGAAAAAAAAAAAGTCCAAGTTTAGAGGAAAACTTATGATGTAGGAAAATATGAGAATCCATGGTGTTACTACAGTAAAATAAAAGACAGTGCAGGAAGGCTGATGATTTAACCATAGTGGTTCTGGTTCTTTAGTGAGAGTGAATGGTTGAATGTCATTCATTTTGTCCTCTAAATACCTTAAGGATAAAGAAGGGAAGGGGTGAAACATAATACAAGAGTTTCTCTTTCTTTGCGGGGGTTTATTGTTACTTGCTTCCTGGGAAAAGTTTGGATACTGAGAACACTGGTGGATTCCAACCTGCACTTTTGCATATTTGAGGCATCATTTTGATGNACTGATACCTAGTTGTACTAAGGAAATGCTCCAAAATCTTGGCCCGTGTCAAACTGTATAGTTACAGTCTGACAGTTTAAAGTCTTACAAAATTTTAGCAATTTTTCTTTCTTGTTTTTTCAAGGGAGGTATATAATGTGTTTGTAAGCCAATAAATTCTGATACTTACCACTTTTGTGAAAAATAGGTGCACACCCCACATAGTACAACATTATAGGAATTACAGTGGTATCAAGGAAGAACAAGAAAAATAAATATCATTGTATCAGTATTGAAAACCACTCTGGAGATGAGGGTCAAGAGCTGCAATATTTATTTAAGCCAGATCACTTAAAGGCTCTTACCGAACTTTGGAATGACTGGAATGAACCCAGGACAAGTCCAGTCATGTAGGTCATCATTGGAAGTACTTGTGCTGGGGCACCCTCTCTTACAGGAAGAACTCCAGCACATTTACACCCTCTCCTGTGAATGACAAAGTATGCTCAAGTATTATTGGGAGTAAAGGAACCAATTGTTAAATAAGCCAACCTTTCTGCAGAAAAAGACAAAAGGTGTTACTGGCTTATTCTTTAAATTCTTAATCAAACTGGAATTTTTTAATAACTCTGATAAGCTTTTTGCTCTCTAGTAGATGTGTTTAGAATGGAAACAACTGGAATTTATGCTTTTTTTTTTGCTTGTTTAGAATGGTCAGCTGGAGTGTGTTCGGTGGATGGTGAGTGAAACAGAAGCTATTGCAGAACTCAGTTGCTCAAAAGACCACCCAAGCCTTATTCATTATGCAGGTTGCTATGGCCAGGTATGAACTTTCTTTTACTTTTTCAAATAGATTACTTAGGTGTTTATACAAGAATTTAAATTAAACTCTGTGTGTCATTTTGTGGCTTTTAATTACAAGTGTTCTGAATTAGTTGAAGTATAGCAAAATCTTTCCCAACTTAATCTGTATAATATTTTCAGCATTTTCCCTCTAAAGTTTTCTGCTTATTTGTTTGCTTCTTTGTTCAATTGTGTTTTGGTTGGTTGGGTATTTATTGTTTTATAAGGTTTGAGTAATGGTAAGGAGAAGATCAACTGGCATATTAGGCCAACCAGTAAATCCCAAGAATGTCTACAGAGATTAGTTGTTATCTAGAGGACTCATAGGACACATCAGAAGAACAACAAAATTTTGCAATTTAAGAATTCATTGTATTGGCAGTGAAGTATGGTGGAACCTGAACATCATCTGTCTAGCTTTAGCCACTTTCATTGAAAACTACATATATATTTTTTTTTACATAAGTTGTAGATTCACAGAATATTCTGATTTAGAAGGGACCCACAAGGGTCATCTAGTCCATCTCTTAAATAAATGGCCCATATGGGGCTTGATCCCACAAGCTTGGTGTTATTAGTACCATGCTCTAGCCACCTGAGCTAAATGTAAATCCATCTTGTTTCACACCTAACTTGTCTATTAATATAACAATGAGACACCACTGAAGTATGGCATTCCAGTGCTTTGCTAATATCTGGAGGAACATATATGCCACTTAATTACACTACATTCTCTTCCCACAATGTCTGTTTTTTCCTAAATAGATCTTACATTAACTTTTCTTCAAGCAACCTTCTCCAGGATCTACTGTGGAAGAAACGGTGATCAGTCATTCTTCTCTAATCTCTTTGGCAGATGGACCATTTTATCCTACAGTTTCTTCGACAGACATTAAAGATAAATCATGAAATCACAGAATCATAGACTGGTTTGGATTGGAAGAACCTTAAAAATTGTCTTGTTCCAACCCCCCAAACATTGGCAGGGACACCAAACCTCACCGATTTTGTGCTAATGTTTTTTACTCTTCTTAAGAGAGAGCAAACAAAATATAACCACTAAGAAAATCATTCTTTGCTGTGTGTGGTTGTCTCATTCAATGCCATATAATTATTGTGGCATATTTCTGCTGGTAACTCCTTCTGTCCAAGCGTGAATTTACTGTAGGGGTAGGGAAGGAGAGGAGGCAGGTTTGGAAGGCTATGGAGCTGGGAGTCTACCTTTTCTCCTGCTGTTTCCATAGGCACACAGACACCCTTGTTTTCATGCTGTGCGAAGACCTCCTTTTTCTGCACTTTTCTACTATGCAGATATTACTGGTGTGAGATAGGACCCTGCTGGATATGCAGATTGCTGGTGTTAGCAAGTTTGCTGTAAACCCAACACTGAGGATAGAGAATATGTGGGCTAGATCAGTACTGGATTAGAGAAAAGGGTGCTTGCTACTGGGAAGAAAAAATTTGGAAGAGAAAGTTGCACGTGAACTTAAATTCATATCTTCACTTGATTAACCTAATTTAGTCCTCATCTCTAAAGATATTTCTATAAACTAAAGCAAATGAAGTTTTGGGGTTTTTTCAGTGAGCTATGCTATCTACTGCCAGAAGCATATCTGGCACACTTTATCTAGATTTTTTTCAAAGCAGAACGGAAGCTCTACCACTTAAGAAACACCAGCTGTTATCAGCCACCCATGAAATTTGAAAAGGTGATATATAAATCGCTGCCAAATTTTCTTAGTTAGCTGAATGCCAAAGAGAGTTCATATGTAATGCCAATTATCTTTTTTTTTTAATAAACCATAAACAACCTTCAAATATGAGGGAGTATTGAAGCTGAAGGGGTGCCAGACTATCTTACCCAATTGTGTTACGAAGGAAAAAACTTTGAGAAACTTAAATGCTTACTTGGCGCTATCCTGGAAGCTTTAATTTATTTTACCATTACTTACACGGGAGATAATCCATGTAAACACTGGTCTTGGCAGAATTACAAGAGTAATATTTTTACAAGACCTGTTATTGAATCCTTTTCTAAGAGAGTCAGTCCATCCATTGTTTCCCCAGGCATTAGACATGCACGCCATATTTTTCTTCAAGAATTATAATTTATAATGAGCAGCAGAAGAGAGTTCATAGCAAAGTTCCTATGTTAAAGGTCATCAAACTACAGACATGGCCTGCCTCCAGGGACATGTCAGCAAAATTTTATTTTTCCAGTGGGAGAAGGGACCACGTAAGTTAACGTGATTGGAGAAAAAAGCTCAAAGTCAACCTGTAGCCTGGTCAGCATAGCTCCTATCAAGGGTTTCTTTAAGCATGAGATTATGCAAGAGAAGCCATGATGGTTGGCAGGCCTTTTCACACTGGGCATAAGTGATGAGTACAGGGCATGCCAGCTGTGTCTGGCGCAGTCGCCGTGTCACAGGAGGGTGGGGGTGCAGTCCTAGGTGCACACCGTCCTCGTCACGAGTTAGGGCTTCATGGGGCCGGAAAGTCTTGCCATCAGGGGTGTTGTGGTAGTATGGACTGCACAGGTAGGAGGCAGAGGATGGTGAATGCCAAGGGTTTGTGGTTTCTGATCTCCAGAGAATCTAGGGAGACTTTGGGCAACCAGCCTAAAGCATGGCTGAGGATTTAGAAGGGATCCTGTGAATGCCTTGATGGTGGTACAGTTCTGGAGAGCACAGTGGGAAGGAGTGTATGACATTCAGATACAAAGATACCTTACAAAAAACCTTTGTTTTACACCTCAGGATATTTCCCTTCCTGTCTAATGTCATTTTTGCAAAGGCAATGTGTTGTTTTCACTCCCTCCTACTCCTCTCCTGTGAAGGATACCAGGAAGGCTAGCTTATTTAATTAACACCAAGTGGTGGGGCTAGGATTAGCTGTAGAGCCAGTACTCTTCAGCATGCTAACCCTCCCTTTTGTAGGCCATGTAATGATTTAAATGATCCATGTTAGTTGTACTTTCTTCTCCAAAAGTCATCTGATGGCACCAAAGTCAGCAGCCTGTCCCAAATTTTCCTGAAATCTTTTTGCAGAAAGATTTGAATTATTGTAGGTCTAGAATACGTCAGAAGGGTGTTAATAACTGCTAGAGCATAAGCACTGTAGATCTTAAAAAATAACCGACATACTGAATAATTTATCAGTATTTATCAGTTCCTATTACTTAACAAAAAAGTGATTATTTCTCATTGTCGTCTTCTGATGAATTTTCTATCTTTCATTCTGTCTGAATAAATTGAAGGCTATAAATCTATTCCTGGAAACATTTTTCCTGCCAATACATAATATGAGTGTTAATGAAGTGAAATGTGTCATATTTTGATAAATGATCATTTTGTTTTCTCTAGTTTTAAGTAAAAAAAATACTTGTTTTCTTGGGTTTTTTTGTTCAAGGATAAATTTGTTGGAACACAAACTGTTTGAGTAGAACTATGACCTTGTGCCTGTGATCACTTAGTGCACAGTTTGTCCTAAGTGCAAATGATTGAATAGAGCCACCCAGCCACTTGATTTCCATATTGATAAGATAAATGACTAGAAAGCATCATTTGCTCCATGCTGCTTGTGATCATGAAATTACAGAACATGCTTAACATTCTGGTCCCTAATACATTCCAAAGAAATATATGATTTCAAAGCTATAGCTGTCTTCCAATTCTGCAGATAAGTTTTGATAAAATATTTTTCTTTTAATTATTAAAACACAGGGGCAATTCATAGGAGTAGTATAATCCTTCTTCCTTGCTGGCCAACACCACTGGCATATTGAGAAATTGCTCAAAAATATTTTTAAAGGGATATGTGATCTGTAGTCATCTCTCCATGCTGGCTGTCAGCTGTGTTGGGCCTTCAGCCAAGGAGAAGTCAAAATACCTATGCCTTCACCCTGTAATACAAACAAAATTGCTGCTAAAGTGAAGATATGTAGAAGATAAGTATCAGACAGAGTAGCCCTCTGAAGTAGTAAGCAGAGACCCAGATTCTTGAATGGGCAGAATCGTCCTGGGGTAGCTCTAAAAGGTCTGACAATTCCTCTCTTTTTCATTGAGGTTAAAATTTCTGTGGTACTTTTACGCAAAAAATGCAGGTTTTTATCCAACCTTTTTAGAATTTTCTTTCCTCATTTTTATTCTTTATCTTTTCTACTTAATTACTGTTTAGAGTCCTATATGTGCTTTCAGTACTGTTTTATTTAGGACTGCTTTAGTTTTCCACATTTCTAATTTTGGGTGATTATGTACTTGTGTATCACTGGAGCTACTGAGGTGCTTCAGGTTAAGTCTGTGGATCGGTGTTTGCCTCAGCAACACCAGAATCCACAAAGGCCCTTTGAACTGGAGCTCTGGGTCACTATAACATGATAGATATCAATGCAAGATATTAAAAAATACATGTTTAAATAGAAAAGTTTTATGCTAGGAATTAATTTAGTTTTTTCACCTTTTTAGATAGAAAAACTGGGAAAGCAGCTGTAATCAGCTTTACACTTTTATCCCCACTTTTCTATGTAGTCTATAGATTTATTCTAGATTTTCAAAATGTATTGTATTTATTATGACAAAATGAAATTTAATTTGGAGAGGCATGGGAAGTTCCTAGAGAGAAGAATTTTTTTTCCAAGTAAAGTCCCTGTAGAAAATAAGAAATCAAAAAAGCTTACTGCACATATATAACTCTCCATTGTTAAAAAAGAATAGCCAAATGAATGTGTATTGCACTACATACATACATAAAAAGTGGTGTTAAAAAAAAATGTTTCTACCTCAGTTTTGGCTACCAGACTTTCAGTGACAAGTTTTTGCAGTCCAAGTCTCCCCATCCTTTCCAACATGAAGGACATAAAAATGATCCCTGAGTCAATACATTGAGTTCCTAGGGTAGCTTTATTTTCTGGTTTTAGTTGTGTTGCTTATTCTTTAGCACAACCACACAGAGATGGGGAATGATTATAGATGAAGAATCTAACTGCTCAGCTCTGTGATCTGAGCATATCCTGTTTTAATTTTCCAGAGGTGAAATCTTGTGAAGTCTGACCAAATTTCACAACCT
>WAAG01092125.1:0-33281 GCA_013390105.1 Tichodroma muraria
AGAGATTTGAGCAGGTGTTAAGTAAACCAAAATACATATTTACTAGTTACTAGAAATTTTCTTTAAATTTTTACCTTTTGATTTAATGTCTGCACCTGCTAGACACATTTTTAAAGTCTTCCAAAAAGGAAGGTATAACATAAACTACAAAACATTCTGCAAATATCCCTTCTGCTTGGAAATTTCCTCCTTTTTCCAGAAGAAGTGGGGAAAAAAACCTAACGTGAAGCAGGATGGCTTTTTGGCACTATGACCTCTATTCATTCCTAGCCAGCTGTACTTTACCAGCACCAGCTCACGAAGCAGATTCACCTATACTAACTCTGTAGGAATGAAAAAAGGGGAAGTAACCAAAAAGACTTCTGATCCCATTTCAACTCCTACACTGACTTGGCAATGGACTCTGCTTCATTAACACTTTTCTGCTTCACAAAGAGACATAACTAAAAAGGTGTGAAATCAGAATATATCTATTTTAGATAACCCACAAGAAGTGTTGCTGACAACGGCACTTCAATCCCAGCCCTACAGCTGGATTCTCCTCACGACACTTCAGAGAGCCAGACATGGGCAAGATGTAAATGGAAAGTACAACACAGTTAAGAACCTGAATGTGGCACNACCACATCTCCATTACTTTTCATAGCTTGTTTCCAATATTGTGTTTAAACATCAGTTAAAATACCTCTGTGTCTTTTCATAAGCAACTATGTTATTGCTGTGGTCCACAACCCTTACTGTCATTATTACTTTTGGCAGTTAAAGCACCTAGTTATTAGCAAAGGATAAAAACTCGTCTGGTTTTCATCCTGAATGGTCAGTACCCAATGGCAGTCAAGTACAAGTCTGTGTCCCAGACTGCCTCATCTTTCACTCCAGAATCTCACATATGGTTCCTGGAGCACTCCTTCATTGAAAGCAATTGCCCCTCTTTCTCTTCCAAACCACCCTTCCCAGACAGCCTGTAGGCAGTCACACGGTCTGTTCCACAGTCTCAGTTACTCCAGAGTCATCTGTGCCAACACACCGAGCTCCTGCATCTCATTTGTTTCTTCTTTGTGCACGCGCTCTTGCAAGTGCTTGGGGTTGGCCTCTTGTGAACATTTTCACTTTTCCTCGGGGCTCTCTTCAGTCACCTTGCTCCATGTATTTTCCACCCCTGACTTCTGTTCCTTCTCTGTTGTTAAGCTGCTGTCACCCTATGTCTGGTTTAAAGCCCTTTACGCTATGTTGTCAAGTCCATAGGTAGGGGTGGTTTAATCTCATTTTGTCAGAGGGAACCCATCTGCCATTGAAAATGAAATACAGTCACAAAAGCCAAAGCACTTTGTGCAACTCCAGCCAGGCCACCACTTGATAATTTACAAGAGGTATCCATTCCTACACTAGTTTTCCCTTTCATGCTTGAGGCTGAAGACAAGACAACCTGAGCTCTCACATCCTTCACTTTTGCCTTCAGAGCTTCACAGTCACTCTTAATTTGTTCTAGGCGTCAATTGGTGGCGTCATTAATGCCCTGCAGGCAGTCAGTGAAGTTAGCACTCTGAAGGAGAAAAAAATTCTAGCACTCATCTAAAACACCTTAGATCTGAGCCCCAGCAAGCCACAAACCTCTTGTATTAGCATGTCAGACTGGCAGCTCCGTGCTTCTACCCAATGTAAAAATGAATCTCCAACCACTAATGCCCACCATTTCCTCTAGGTACGAGTGCTCTGTTCAGGCCCAGCTGGCTCTGATCTCTGGCTCAACGCAGTTTGTTCTCATGCATTGGCTATTGCAGCCAAGTACTCATTCTGTATGCACAGATCAAAGAGAAGAAAGAGCCTTCTCCTGCTGCTGAGCCAGAAGCTTCCAGCCCCCCCCCTTCTTGACTGCCAGTACCCACCCCTTCAAGCCTGGTGTCTACCTGGGTCACTTTCTTTATGTTGTGTGGTTTGGGCCTCACCTCTGCAAATACTCTGCAGATACCCTGTCAGTGCATCTCCCCTGCTCATCTCTTCCCTCAGCTAGCAACTCAGTGCCTCAAACATAGCACAACACCCCACAAGTCAACCACTATCACAAGCGGATGTGGCCCCAGAACTCCCTCCAGCCCTAGGCCTGGGAACTGGCATCCTGTTTCTGGAATCCAAGGTCAGGGGTGAGTAACTACAAGAAGAAATCAGATGATCCTATAAACAAGAAACTGTCCAAGTGAAACCCCACAAATATGGAAATATCCTTTCTAGTGGTGTAGAAGAGCTGACAGTTAATATAGGTCACCTCCTACTGCTCTTCATAGAAGAAATTTTAGCTATTCCACTTCCATGAACTGTGGCCCTGGGCTGAATTTGAGACCATCTACAGTACAAAACTACAAACAGGAGGTTTAAGTATTTCAGACAGAATAGAAGGGTAGGTGTTGAAAGACTTGAACAGAACCCTCGAAAGAACATGAGAGTGGTGATATAAGAGCAGAGGTGAAAATATGGTTTATGAAGTGGAGTCACTCTCTACTGGTGCTTGGGGTTGGGTTATAATTTAAATACTGTAGGGTATTCAAATAACTTGTCTCTCTGGCGTTGATCTTGTTGAACCTCATACGTCTGGCCTCAGCACATCCATCCAGCCTGCCCGGATCCTTGTGCAGAGCCTTTCTACCCTCTAGCAAATCAACATTCCTGCTCGCCTTGGCGTTGTCTGCAAATTTACTGAGGGTGCAACTCTATCATCTTATCCAGATCATCGATAAACATATTGAGCAGGACTGGTTCAAATACTGATCCCTGGGGAACACCACTGGTGACTGGGCACCAATTGGATGTAACTCTATTCCCCATCACTCTCTGGGCCCGGCCATTCAACCAGTTTTTACCCCAGTGAAGAGTGCACCTGTCCAAGCCATGGGTTCCCCAGGAGAATGCCGTGGGAAACAGTATTGAAGCCTTTGCTCAAGGCCAGATAGGCAACATCCACAGCCTTTTCCTCATCCACTGGATGGGTCACTGGTCATAAAAGGAGATCATCTGGTCTACCAGGACCTGCCTTTCCTAAACCTGGGCTGGCTGGATCTTATCCCCTGGTAATAGGTACTATACTGTGGACTGAGTTGCTTTATCCAAATTGAGTGATGTTATCACTCTTTGCCCAAATGCCTAAACCTACAAGAGTCTATAGATATTTTTTCTTCCAAATATATTCTCTAGGAAAAGATATATATCAGTAGGATCTTAGAGTATACAGGAAAGAAATTTTACATCCTTTATATTTGATTCTCTTGCCAGGGGCTTTGTACTCATAGAATCACAGAATAATGGAATATACTGAATTTAAAGGGACACATCAGAATGATCAAGTCCAACTCTCCAACTCCTGGTTGGGACAGGAGAAACCTGTCAGGACACCCCTAGAGTCACACCATGTGCCTGAGAGTGTTGTCCAAACACTTCTTGAACTCAGTATTGGTGATATGGCCACATCTCTTAGATACTTAGATATTAAGTATCTAATTCAAAAAGAAGATGCAGTTCCTGTAGGGATAGGAGAAGGTAAGTTCTTCTGCAAACCACGTCTTCAATAAGACACTGAAGTCAAATACTTCTATCTAGAAACATAGAGATTCTCTCCATTTGATTAAATTTTAACTTGAGAGATTCCAATAGGATATCTAGACAATCACTGGCAATGAACCAAACAGCTTCCTCATAACTACATTAGGAAACTGCATGGGTTGCTGTGAATTATGTGCTAAAAGAGCTTTAAAACAAACTTTCCTAAAGGAAATATTTGGCACACTTTGACTTTATTTACTAGTCTGGTTGCACATTCTGTAATTTTCCCACCACGTACCACAGCAAAAAGCACACAACTTCCCACAGTAACAGCATCCAGGATGCAGATTTTTATGTAGATGGTTTATATGTAGGTTATTGTAGCTTAAAAAAAAACAGCCAGAAAGAGAGTATTCAGGAAACTAAAGCAACTTGTACTTACAAGAAAATTGAACACACTAGAGAAGCTGCAAGTACCAGGCAAATAATGAGTTGTAAGAGTTACCTTCACACATAATTACTAAAGGTAGGTCAGGAAATAAGAATAAGTTTTCTTAGCAAATTAATTTTCTTAAGAAAACGTATTTCTCTCATAGCCCATGGGGAACCACACACTCCAGCCAGTGGATTCCCAAATGAGGCCATGACCCTGTGAGAAGCCCTTGCCGGACCAGGTTTGCTGGCAAGACTTGTGGTTCCATGGGGGACCAACACTGGAGCAGCCTGTTCCTGAAGGGTTGCACCACATAGAAGAGACCCTATGCTGGAGCATGAAGAGTGCTCCTCCTCCCCTGAGAAAGGAGCAGTAGAGACGTGTGATGATCTGACTGCAGCCCCCATTCCCTGCATCACTGTGGGGGTGGAGGTGAAGAAATTTGGAGTGAAGTTAAGTCTGAGAAAGGGTCAAGGGGTGTGGGGAAGGCATTCTAAGACTTAGTTTTATTTCTCATTTTCCTGCTCTGACTTTATTGGTAATAAATTAAGTTCATTTCCCCAAGTCTAGTCTGTTTTGCCCATGATGGTAACTGGTGAGTGATATCTCCTTGTCTTTGTCTCAACCCATAAGCCTTTCATTATATCTTTTTCTCCCCTGCCCAGCTGAGGAGGGGAACGATGGAGTGGCTTGGTGAGCACCTGACAACTGGTTGGGTCAGCCCACCATATCAGTGTGTATAAATACCTGAAGAGGAGGGAAAAAGAAGATAAAGATGGACTCTCTTCAGAGGTATGCAGTAAGTGGAGAAGACACAATGGGGAAAAAATGAAATACCAGAAGATCCACTTAAAATAAACAAGAACTTCTTTGGTGGTGGTCAAGCACTGGAGTAGGCTGCCCAGAGAGGTTGTAGAGCCTCCTTTCTTGATTGTATTTAAAATCCAGTTGGACAGAGTCTTGATAAACCCGATCTTATTGACCTGCTTTAAGCAATGAGGTTGGACTTGATGATCTCCAGAGGTCCCTTCCAACCTCAACTATTCCTTGATTCTGTGAAGCTATGTGGGACATTGACGTCTAAGCTTGTAATTAAGTTACAGTGGCTTTAGTTTTAAAAATTTTCATACCACCTAGGCAGACAAAATAAGCCTGAAATTAAAGTAAGAATGCAAGCCTCCTTCAGAAACCATTCTTTTAATTAAACAGCTGTCAACTGAAACTGGGATTCAAGCCTGTAAACCCTGTTTTGCACAACACTGACTATAGTATAAGCAGTCTTTCTCAAAAGTTTTATATTTTTCTATCTTGTAATGGCAGAGGTTTCTCTTATTCCAAAATACCCTGAAGATAATTTTGTCCTCTTTAGGTGTAGAAGTTTCCAGACAAAAAAATCTTTCAATATTGCAAACATACCTAGTTATGAATATATGGGAAAATTTTTCATCACACCTTCAAATTCTTCAGCCCACAGGGATTACTTGTGTCCAAAAAAATCATCAACTTATCATAGAAACCAGAAAGACATCAAATTCAGCTGCAATTAGTTTTTAACTCTACCTCCCTCAGATTAGCCATTCAGATAGTTGGTTAGGCCCAGGCAACTTAAATACCTAATCACAGCACACAGGAACTATTTGTACACTTTGCTTCTCCAAACATCTGCTTTGTGCCTGGCAGATGAGGGATCTGCACACATGGAAACTTTCACATGTGGGGTCACCATGTAGGCTAAGATCATGAACTTTTGCTTTCATTTTCATAGGCATAAATTATTGTATTATTCTACTTGACCCATTCTGTCGAATCTTAGCCATGAGATACTCCTAAGAAAAGTACGTCATAGCCTCATACTAGCAGTTCTTTGTCAAGAAGAATTATTTGTATTTATTTGAAAATAAATTATTAGATATTTTTAGATAAATTATTAGAATTTATTTGTATTATGACAATTTATTGTCATAATACAGATGAACTTTGTAAAATGGACATCATAACAGGCATGTCCATAACGACAGGAAAAAATCCTTGCTGTCTATCTAGTCACTCTCATATCTTTAATTGCTGCGTAGCCTGGCATTATAATTATATTGTCAGCAGTTTATCTAGCACTACATGTTACCTTAGATATTATTTTATACTCTCTGCAGCATTTGGGATGCCTGCAAAAGTTGGGTTCTGTCCCTAGAGTGGTTCCCTTGTCTCTTTTGTCTTCACTGAAAATGAAAGTAAGTAATCTTTACCACATCAAAATATCAACAATATTTAATTCATTCTGTCATGGACTTTGTAATACAAAAATTTTGATAAAGGACCAAGGAGACACTCTTAACTTTTGCCAAAAGAAAGTCAAATGACCTCTAAAATGTTATAGGGCAACAAGAGGATTGGAGAGGAGTTGTGTTCTTTGAACACTCCTATGTCTATTAGCATGAGGGAAAAAAAAAAGGGAATGACATTTACTACTTCATTCTGCATACAACTGAACTCCTCTTTTTCCTTCCTTTGTTAAAAAGTACAGATGAAATTCAACTAAGGCCACAACAAATGGTCCAGATAACAATATATTTTTTTGTAACATTTAGATATGTTCAAGAAACATTTTGAAAAGTGATTAGTGAGCGTCTGCCAAGGCTGTGCAGCAACATATAATATATCAGATCGTGCTTGAAGTGTTTTCTATCCATCGTATGGGCAGAGCCATGGGTTAGTGCTATGGCACTGACTTTGAAAAGCAAACCAAAAGAACAGACCAGTTACTACTGCAGGAGAAAGAAAACTAATGATTAGCCATGTGCAACCATGGTGACTAGCCAAGGGGATAGACACTTAACAACCTAGCTATTTGAAACAGCTGAACGTTCCCACAGAAAATAAATTCATGGAAATCATCTAGACTCAAGATGAATCCCAGCCACCTCTCGTGAGTGAATGCAAGGAACTCCTTTCAGCATAATACCCCTTTGAGGCTCTCTGCAACTGGTATCACCATGTCATAATTTCATTAGTACCCTTTTACCTTTAAATTATGTATCCAGATGAAAAACATGCAACCAGCCTTCATGCAACAAGTTAGCAAGTTTTATCTTGGCTCAGCCTCTTTCCAATCTACCTCTGTGCCTTATCTATGAGCCAATGCCTCATGTCCTGAAGCAGGCTTGTGAAATACATATGGGATTCTACATTAGCAGCAGGCTGCTTACCAACACCACCAAGAACACCCCACACTTCCAAATTTGCATTTATTGTGTTTCTATTTGGGTTAATGTTTTTAACCTTTAAAACAGCTTCTCCTACTAGCTGGGATGAGCACACAGGCCTACCAGTCAGCCAGTCAGCTGTTCCCTTACTGGACTACTTTTTACACAATAGCATCTTGCAGAATCTAAGCTCTTTAAAATGGCATCAGAGCACATGAGATTCTAAAAAACCAACCGTCACAAAAAAAGTAGCCTGGCTAGGCATTTATTTCTACCCAGGATTTCCTTACCCCTCCTCCAGCTGTAGCATTACCTTATACGAGACATGACCAGAAGATGCAGTCTGTATCTCCCCTTCCAAACATCACAGTAATTTAGAATCATAGAACTGTTCGAGTTGGAAGGTGATCTAGTTCAACCCCTGCTGAAATGAACAGGGACATTTTCAACTAGATCAGGTTTCTCAGAGCCCTGTCCAGCCTGACCCTGAGTGTCAGGCAGAGGGTGGGGCACCCACCACCTCCCTGGGCAACACATTCAACACCTTACTGCTCTCACAGTATAAAATTTATCTGTCACATCTAATCTAAACTGACCCTCTTTTATTTTAAAACCATTATCCCTTCTCTTGTCACAACAGGCCCTGCTAAAACATGTGTTCCCATCTTTCTTTTAGTATCTCTTCAAGTATGGAAAAGTCACAATAAGCTCTCCCTTGGACAAGGTCTTCTCCAGGCTGATCACAGTTCTCTCTGCCTTTCCTCACAGGAGAGGTGCTCCATCCTTCTAATCGTCTTCATGGTCTTTCTCTGGGCTCACTCAAGAAGGTCCATGTCTTTCCCGTGCTGGGAATGCTAAGGAAGCTTCCCAGTCTGACCATGCACCAGACTGACAGTCACTTCCAAGGCCAGAGTCTTTCGCTGTTGGGACCGAAGCCCCTTCATAGCAGTGGCTCCAGTGAGCTGAAGAGTGCCCACATGACTCCCTGCACACCCCACCCACACAGTCAGACCAGCCTTCCTTATCAGTTTGACCCCAGATTTCCCATGGTTTAGATTAGCATGGCCTCAGATGTCTCATTCCATAAAACAATTAAATCACAGTACAATAACACAGAAAAAGTCCAAGCTGGTGCCTCCAAGGAGGAAAAGGACCCAAACAAAGGACCCCTGATTTTTTGTATCCTCACAGTCTTAGGGTACAGAAGTATCTTAATACGGAGGAGGATCTTTCTCCTGAGTCTTTGGCTCCTGTTATGTTTCTGAGTGTCCCACCTGGATGGGCCACAGGTCCCTGGGCCCTGTTATGCAAAGGGTTGGCTCCTCACAGCCTCTTGCCTGGGGCTCCCACCCAGAGCTCATCCTGCAGCTCCTACTACAGCTGCACCCTGAGCTACCTGCACTGAAGATATTCCTCAGCAGGAAACTCCACAGCTGGACACAGGACTCTGGGTGGGGTCTCACCAGAGCAGAGCAGAGAGGCAGAGTCACCTCCCTCGACTTGCTGACCATGCTGCTTTTGATGCAGCCCAGGGCAAGGTTGGCTTTCTGGGCTGTAAATGCAGCCACAGCTTAAATGGCTCTCTGTGGCAACCAAATTAGCTGGGATAAATCAAAGCTTGGCCCGGATTCCCTGCACAGAGGAGTGAGCCTGGGACCCCAGGGGTTTGGGGTGCTAGGAGGGGTTCTGGTTCCCTGTTGGCTCAAGACCTTATACTTACGAGATCAAGCCCTGCCCTGTGGCCACGGCTGGACACCTACCCCAGGTAAACCTTATATCTTGCCAGGTTAGCCACATCCCCTGGTTTTTGGAAGCTAGCTCTCGGACCATGCAGTCCTCTGGACGCAGCTCTCACGCCATGCAGTCTTTAGATGCTGCCTTCTCACCACACGGTCACTCTGATGCATTAAAATCTATCTTTGGCTACCCCATCAGACCTGTCCTGACTTATTTAGCCACTCTCAGCCCCCATCCAGACTGGACCTGGGATTGCAGCCCACGCTGCAATAGCTCTCCAGCAAGTTAAAGGAACTGCCTCCCAAAAGTCAGCTTCCCTTTCTGTTCAGGGACAGAGGGAAGGCTTCCTCTTCCCAGTGGGGCTACTCTGCTCAGCAGTCCTCCAGGCAGCTCTAACCATCTGAGAGTATCACCTATCCTCAGAGTTTCCAGCCCCCAGAGGCTCACAGAGGGTGGGAGCAAACACCACACCAAGTCAAAAAGCTCCACCAGCAGGCAGGGTCTCTAGGGCACGGCCCAGAAAGTCTTGAAAAAACTGAAAGGTAAATCAAGATGTCATTCACAGTCCCATAACAACACTGGATTTATGACAGTGTTGCCTTCTTGGGGAAACCTACATTGTACTGTGGCCGGTAAGATACATGGGAGGGGAAGTAACAGACTTCTCGTTGTTTATGCTTTCCCATGGAAATCAGTTTCACCTTCCCTTCTGCCAAAACTGTCAGCATTTCCCCTGTAAGCAGAGCTGTAGGCGGTCAGCTTTCCCAGAGCACACTCTGCAATTTCCTAGACAGGATGGGTAATCATTGTTCATGAAATCTACACAGTTCACAGGACACTCCCACTCTGTGCTGAGCACAACCTGTGTTGTCTCCCTTGTAGCAGAAGGGAGAGGGCGTTTCTTTGCCCTATCAAAACATGTTTCATGCATGGTTATTGACAGACTTTGTTTCTTTTGGAGAGGAAATACAGGATAAGTAGCATCTTTACCATGTCAGAAAGACTCATTTGGGAAGAAAATTATCAGTAACATTGATATTTCTGCATTCAGTCATTTCTCTAGCACAGTCTCTAGAATGCAGCACTGCAAAAGCACCAGTACAAAATTTAACTAATTAGCCCTTAAAAAAGAAGAAGAAATCCTTTTATTAAAAAAGACCAGCTGCAGAGTAGTTCCTGGACACATCCTTCTCTCAAAAAAACTGAGCACTTAAATTCTCCCTCACTCTCCTGGGTTCCCACATCAGTACCTTCACTGAAGAGCCAAAAAGTAGAATTCAGCTGCCAGGGCAATACTGCTGCAGGAAAAACCAAATATGAGGAATGTGGACAGCAGTTTTATGAACATCCAGGTGATGCCTAGTACAAGCAAAAAACTCCACATTTCTGCAACAGATTATATTCCAAGTCATATCCTACATCATGGCTGCTCCTGAATTCATGAAAACAGGACCTACTCTGGTGAAGTATATGATCCACAGTCCTTGTGGGTTTCATTCATGTCACTTCAGCCCCAGTTCAACAACTGCTCCAGCCCACAGCTGTGTGCATGACAGTCCAGCCTTTTTTCTCTCATTCTCTCTAATTTAAGAGGCCCATTTTCATTAATCAGGCAATATTGCAAGCACTCCAGCTAAATCCCTTCATTACTTTATTGTAATACATTACATTTCATCCCTGTGTCACCTCTGTGTGACAAAGCCAGTTGCCAGAAACTAAACCTTTGGTACTTCAGCGCTTTTAAAATGGTAAAACAGGGAAATTGTTGCATTCCTTGGAAAGCACGAGACATGAGCACTTCAATAAACATCGATGTCTTTTCTCACCATTTTATCTGAAAAACCTTCAGCCAGATCCTGTTGCTTCTGTTGATATTGCACTTTAATAGCCCAGACATAAATATAAAAGCAGTCAGCTGTGTGACCTCAGCACAGCTATGCAGCTAGTTTAACTGCTCAGCATGATGTCACTCATCAGTTCCTAACCTCTCCTACTAGATACCATTTTCCCTTACAAGACAATTTGTCCAGTACTGAATTTATATCCCAACTACGTGTTCCAGTGAAAATTATTCCACTGAAACCACATGTCAGGTTTTTCTTAGACTGTGAATCTAATAGTGCAGTTTAGCTTATTCACACCAATAATAGCTCTTATTTGTGTGAGTCACAAGACAAACTTGACAACAGACAGGAGAATTTCCTCGTTTACATGGGAACATCATCTTTACCTCCTACCCATAACTCTGTCCCATGCCTCATTCCTACTTCCTCTCAAGTGCTTTCACACGGCTCCTGCTGACTTGCACAGCTGTCTTGGGAGAAAACTTACACATCTTTATAAACATTACTTATGCTTGTGACAGCTTAGTGCTCTGAATGTGCCTACTGAAATACATGTCAAATGTTTTCTTTAAAAAAGGATGCTATGGCTAAACCATCTTGAAGAACTCTTACTATTGCCTCTTAAAAACCACACATACCACTTTGCTTTACTCTTGCTAAAGTCCTCCAAGCAAAACTTATCAATTCATGTTTAAAAAAATTAAGGCTCTCATCTGAGGCAGTTATATCCATGCATTTGAAAGCAAAAACTGAAATAATGAGATCAGAACAAAGGATTTACTTCTGTCAAATTTATTTGGCAGCAACATTTATTTTACTGGGGCTGGGATCAAAGTGTTACCTAAAATAAATCCTCATTATTTCAATACAATGCATTACTGAGCAAAAACATCAGTACATTAAGTATTGCAATTACATTAAGTATTGCAATTAAGCATTGCAATTACTGATAATTCTCTCACTAAATAATTTCTATAGATCTTACAAGTGGCTCCAAAGCAACTAAAGACAAAATTACAGAATAAATGAAGATAAATATGATCCTGTGATTTTTATGTTTAAAGCAACAGCCTTTTTGTTATAAATATACCACTGCAGAAGGAAATGTAACCACAGAATTCAATATTCCTATATTTTAAGTTTTTTCTTAACATAAAATTATTTTAAGAAATTCTACTAATCCAATCTCATCATTCTTACAAGACTCTGCAGCTCTACCATTTCTGAAAGAAACACCTCCAACAACAAAATTGCCAACATAAAAAAAAAAAGCTTGGTTTGTACAATTTATGGCTACAAAGCCTTTTCCTTTAAAATATATTCTGCAAATCACTCCTGAGTTTTAACATAAGAATCCCTGTACATAAACTGTAGCTGTTATCAGCACTGTCTTCCCACCCAAGCAAAGCTTGTTCTATCGGCACTTGGGGAACAGCAGACTGACTGGAGAGCTGCAGCTCTTCTGTGAACTGGCAAGCAGCCAGGATGTCTCAAAAAAATCTAAAATAACTTTCCAAACCTCTGTTAGAAAGAGACCTAACAAATAACACCTTTGAGACAAGGAACAATGATTTAATACAGTTCACACAAGAATTCAGAGGTCTGTAAGTCTCCACACTGCCAAATGGGAGCAGAATACAAGGTAAAGAAGCACAACAAATAGATGGGGTTTGTAGCCATTAGTACATGGTTAATTTCCCCTCCATGCAATATTTTTCTCAGTCAACATGTCTGGGCCAAGAATTAAATGCCACCTAAGAGGGAAGGGTAGTCAGCAGAATGCAGACTGAAGAATGCAGTCAGCAGATCATTGTATCTTGATGTTCCTCTTGAGAAGATGAATCGCCTTGAAAATATCCCTTCCTTCCCACCAAAACATCGCCTTGATCCAACAGGCAGCTGCCAGATATTTTTCGTTAACATGAAACATATGCTGGTGTTCACACATGCAGTGCAATCCTTACTGCTGCAATGAAGTGAGCTACCTTCTATGCTTGACTATAAGCTAAAAGCATTTTGGTGCCCTAGAGTCTTCAAGAAGAGGATTTTGAAATGCTGGGATTAGAACTGAACCACATGTTGTAATCAGAAAAGTAAAAGTAGCCTCTCAGTGTTTGCTCATAAATGAGCTTTATCAGTGAGAGCAGCCCTACTGAACTCTGATGGACCCGTTACTGCAAATACGCCTTGCATGAACAATGTATTTGATATCTCTATTTATTGATCAGTATATTTTCCTTGCCAAAAATTTTCTGTTGTACCTTAAAGAATTTTCTTATTGCTTGACTCACTACTTCTACAGATGGCAGTGCAGGACAAAAAAAAAAAACAAACCAACAAAAAAACCACAAAATGCCACAAAAGAAATTCAAGCCTTGGAAAATGCCTGTGTTGGCTTTCACTTTTAGTCTTTCTTCACCTAGCATAAAATTCCATCCCCAGTGGGATGCAAGTAGAATTCAGTCTTTTTTCTTTATTTATTTAATTGGTGTTCTAAGTACTTGTAAAATTGCACATTAAATATTTATTAAAACACACTGTCATTCTAAGGAAAGGAAAACCTTGTCAGACTTGAAACTTGAAAATGTCAAATAACATTTAATTTAACATAACTGCATATGAGAGGCTACTACAGTATTAGGTATGAAGAGAAATTTCTAAAGAACCATGTATGAGGTATTTATCTATTGTTTATGCAGAAAGGGAGCCCATCTGTGAGAAAAAAATTTACAACTCTGGAACAACGAGATTTTTGAAGACAAGATAAACCTTAGCAGAAATGTCTCAATAAGATTAATTGAAGCCAATGAGACAGAATCTCTCTGATTGAAGTTATTTGTCTTTTGCAGATTGCTGCCTAAGGAATACCTGGAGGCAGGAGCTGCCATTGCCTCAATTCCCTGCACTTTTATCACCTACTTTCATCACAACCCTTTCTCTTTCTCTACTGTAAGAACTGGGAATTTCATCAGTGTTCATATAGCTAGGGAGATAGCAATTATCTTTCAGTGAAAGCAGGTTTTTTCCAAAAAAAACCAACCAAACAAAAAAAAACCCATAAAATACCCAAAAAAATACAAAACCCAAAATAAACCTTAAAAAGCCACAAAACTTGCAACATAAAGATGACTTAGATCTTGCTGTTTAATATTTTATTGTGTCTATTTTGCACACACTCTGAAATCTGAACATTAATCTCCTGCAGTCAATAAGTAATTTCATTACTCTTTTGCTGTTAGAGTTAAGGATGCAGTGTTTAAACCTCTCTCAAAGGGTGACAAAAACTGTCTCTAGGACAAAAATTCAATTCTTTCAAGGACTTTTTTTAAAAAAATACACTAAAAAATAATAATTGCATGTTTCTGCCACTAATTCATCCCAGTCTTTCATCCATACTTTTCTGTGTTGACAGCTTATTGACAACTACAAAAGCAAATTAATCTGGTATCCTTAGTCTACATGTAGCACTGGATGCAGTCGAGATTCAGTTCCATGTCTGATCCCGGTAGATAAAGCAGTCAAAGTGCTAAAATGAAAAAGTCTTCCAATACAGCATGGAGGGTTCAGGAAGGGATGGCCATTATGTTTGAGAAAAAGTCCATTTCAGCTTCCAGATTTGATGTTCTGCTCACTTTGGGATCTGCAAGTCTCACAGTTTACCAAATCTCTAATTTCTAGTTTACCAAAAGGGTTTTGTGCCCACGGCCCTAAAATTATAAACCCACTTTTCATCCTGAATTCCACATCCGAGCGCACATCAGATCCCTGCATCATCACTTTGGATCTGTTATACATTCAATAGAAACCAGACTTATAAGCAGCACTGGTAAAATCTGCTGAGAAGCCTGAGACAGAATAACCTTCATGCTCAGGTAATGCAGACCATCCTCACTCATTTTCTCCACTATTTCAAAAAGATCATTGTATACTTAATAAAAATCTATCCAGCTGCCCAAGATGTACCTCCCATCAGGAGCTGCTGCTTAATGTGGTCCCTGAGGTCACCAGTGAATGTGACTGCTATGAGTGCCACTGCATCCTCATCAGCACGGTCATTGACACAGCAATTGCTCAGGGACTGTCTAGACTGACTGTCACAGGTTCCCATCACATCTTTTTGATGAACACATTTTCTCTTGGTCACAAGAATCTTCATCATCGCAATGTCTTTGGAGCCAGTTTTACATCCATTTGGAGAAATCAAAAGACTGGTATTAAACACTATAAATAGTAACTCTGGATCACAGGCAGAATTTTATTTTTAACTCTCCTCTTCAACAAAAAGAATAGCTCAGGAGGATGGTATATATCAGTACCATAATTTAAAAGCACATGAGAGAAGTGACATGCAAGGGACAAATCTTATTTTCTTTTTCTAAATGAAGTTTGATCAAAACCCAGTAAGTATCTGAATTTGATGCATGTGTTGGATTTTAAACCTCCAGCTTGTGTTAAACTGATCTTTTGGACATATCTTAATGATCCCCACCCACTGTTCCTAACCACAAGACAAAAAAGAAGTCTTTTTCTGATCATATACAAAATTTGATCTGCAACACAGTATTTAGAGTCAGAACACATATCATCAGATAAATACAGCTTGGCCAGTAGTATGCACCCCAGGTCCCCTTGTAACTGGTTACTATTGCATGAATGAGGTAAAGAAGAAACAGGACACGTAGCTTCTTGCCTGAACAAGACATCCCCTAGTGCAGCACAGCATCCCAAGTGGCAGGTTACCATAAAAATACCTAATGCATACTCACACACATATGTGGATTTTTCCCAAGATTATGAATGAACAAGACTTGTCAAAGGAATACTTGACTGTGGGTGGAAGAAAAACGTGATATATATGATATATATATATACATGATATATACATCAATGCTATTTCTGCTAGGACCCTAAAAAAAATTTCAGTTCCCAGCACCGAGCTGGGCCTAGCCTCAACATCCACTTCAGCAGCTCAGATCTCTTCCAATTTCTGTGCATAGGGGACATTTCAGAGTGTGCATATTGGTATTTCAGCCCCATAAGAAGCTTTTGTAAATCTTTTTGCATACTGCATCTTCTCTTTGATGGGAGACCACAGAAGCCAAGGAAGGTGCAGGAGACATCACTCACCTGGATATCAAAAACTTCAAGTGTCTTGAACTAAACCAGCCCTGCAGAATGAAAGGCTTAGTAACACCCCTCACTTTCCAGTCACATAGAATTTTCAGTGAATTCAACTCATTGCCTGATTTACCTTGGCTTTTGATGCCAGCTAGAAGCCAAATTAAATCGGGCATCTATTTAGTAAACTTTCCCACATAGTTTTGCTCTGCATTTCAGTACACACTCGGCTGCTGCTGTAAGAAGGAGCGATTACATTTAAGAGCTTGCGCTCACTTAGCTGCTGTGAATTCACATAAGCCAGAATTCGGGTTCTTTATTACAGCAAGCTTGACACACCTTGCGTTTGCCTTCGTGCTCAGTTTCTGTTTAGTCACATCCATGATAACATGTGAAGAAGAGTAATACAAACAAGTCGCTTTCTCGGTCCCTTGTACACCTGGTGCCACGAAACTCTCCGGCTATAGCCACATGGGGATGCCCTTCCTCCCGCTCCTCTGATGCAGCGCACCGCACTCACGAGCGACAGTAGCTGTGCAGAGAGAAACACTAGAGGGCAATAAGTGCCCTTCAAGAAGCTTAGGGGAGCCCTAAGGTGCGTTTAACTCTCGGTCCCTTCTTAGTTTTGCCATCGATATCATCCTTCCTCGGTTGCACGCTCTAGTTCAGATCTCGTGCGAAGGAGGTGCACATCGCACCTCTCTGGCCAGGCTGCAGCAGTACGGGCGTGCTCACTGAACTGCTTTCCTTTCCACCTATCCTTTCTCCACCACTATTCCTTCTTCCCTCTAGAGACTTATCCGAGTCTTCCAATGACATCATCTTTTCCATGTGGTGCATTTGTTTATCGGCTTTGCCATACTGAAGTACCTATCCATTACTGGAAAAAATTGCTTCAGTGTAAGACAGGATTAAGTCTTGACAGCGGAGAGGGAGGAAGAGGGGAGTTCAGCTGATTTCCTTACAGAACCCAGTGAATAATCTTACCGATTTATCATTTTTGATAGACAAATTCACTCTTAGCTCTGGTATCTTCTTCCTATGAACCATTTTCACTTCTTCCTAATAATAATCCCAAACAAAACAAATGGAATAGTCTCTTCATTTATATATGAAGATACTGTCCAAAAAGGATGAGAAAAACACAGTCGGAGAGCACTTGAGGATGTCAACGACCGGTAAATTTGCATGTGAAATTAGATGAAGAAGAAAAATACAAAAGGAAGTTGTATACAAGCCTTCCTTTTAACTGTTTGCTATATTAGTCCTAGGTTTTTAGGGAGAATAATTTTGCCACTTGAAATTTTCATACCAGTTGAGCAAGATAAATCCCAGTCTACTGGGAATACCATACCTCAAGTGCTCGATAATTTAAATTCAACAAGTTTTTTCAGTGCCTAAGAAGCATAACAGTTCCCAGATGGGGCAGAAGGAGTTGTAGAAGGATTTTTCAGGGTTCATAATCCTAAGTATGGTAGCAGCATTTAAGAAAAATATTAATTTGTGAGAACCTGTTTTGCCTATCTTCTTGGCTTCTCTGCCCACCTCTATTTTCCACCCACCTTATCTAACTCAGAAGTACTACATAAAGAAACTATTTAAGAAACATGCAAAAATCTGCTAACCTTCTAAAAAGCCATAGTAAAATTAGCTTGGTCCAGATTTCTCTGAAGTTTTGACTTTTCAATAAAATACAAAATATTAATGTCTGTTCATTTACCATTTCCCATCTAATGAAGTGATGGAGGCAAGCATTCCAAAGAGGATGGGAAGACATACTGTGATCATACCTGCAAGGACTGCACGTGTCAAAGAGCAGAATTTTATATCTGCTTTGTCTCAGATGTCTTGTTATTTTGCCTTAAAAATTCATTAAAGTATTTAATTGAATATTTGTGCAATCTGTATTTGCTGCCAAACATTATAGGAATGAAGAGTTAACAAGGCTCTTAACAATTCTAACATAAAGTGTGCTCCATGACATAGCCAAGAGAAGCTATATTTCTCTGCTTGGACATGCTCATACAGCAGCAATGACAGTCTTATTCTTGATGGGATTCCATCCAGTCCCTACACAAAGAACAAAGAGAGGCATGAACTGTGAGGAATGTGTAGGAGCAGCTGCCTCACATAAGAACTCTGGGATGTGGACAGGCTTAGCCCTTGCACAGGTCTCCTGGAGCTGCAAATCAGCCCAGGTTGTGATGCTTTATGTTCTATCTGTGGTAGCATTCACAAAAAAGAGAATATAATTAATACAATTATGTGTCCATACTTCCCCCACTTCAACACCTTTTTTTTCTTCCTTTTTTTTTTCCTTCCTCTTTCAGGCTTCTCTGAGCTCTCTAAAACCCTGTGGATCTTGAATGCAAAAGTTATTCTTAATTAACCTGATCAAAACAAAAGCAAAGAAAATGTACCTTCTCATGCAAAGCCTTGTCCTGGCCAACAGACAATAGATTTGTGCATGTTCTACACCCAGCCCTAGGTTTTGGGAAAAAGCTTGTACACACACACACACACACGCACACACACACATACACACACACATAGGGAGGACGACAATAGGGGACCCCAAATAATCCCCTGCCCAGCTACTTCCAGGCTCATTCCAGGAGTCATCAAAGGCCCATCTCTACAAGTCCCAGGAGAACCTCAGCCCCACTGCCCAGACATTGACCTGTCAAGGAGAGACAAGAGGAACTTCTCTCCAGAGTATGTTTTGGGCTCTGCCTAGGGGTATAGGACACATTATGGGATGCAAGGGAAGAGCATTTTGTGATTGCACAGGACATACTGTAGGTTTTTGTGAGGGATGAGGGAAACATGAAAGAATGAATAAGGGAATCAAAAGGGCTGATCACATGTCAGCAGGTAGCATCTCAGGACACTTGTCTGGCCCTGTCCTGCACCTGTCCAGCAGTCTGTCCTGTCTTCTCAAAGAAGGGGCCATGGACAAACACCTGATAGTCTGCATGCCTAAGTCCTGCTGCTGGAGAGATCCATGGGATACATATACGTGTGCATATATAATTACATATATTTAATTATAAGTAGTAATAATTAATGGTAATTATTGGCCATTATCCTATAATTATTAGTAGTTAATACGTATTAGTGACATAACATATAATTAATATATTGATAATATATAATACATCGGGTGTGTATCTGGGGAGTGAGAGAGAGAGACACACACACACAGAGACATATAATTAGGTATCAATGTTTCACACTGAGACCCACATCTCATTCAGCCAAAGAGGGGAACAGGATGAGGCCACTGGTGCCATTTGTGTGCGTGTCTGTGTTGACCTGCATGGTCAGGCAGGTACATGCCTGTTGTGCATGCCACGGGCAGGGCATGTAGGTGCATGCACATTCCCTCACTGCAAATACATGCTCAGCCCCAGCACTGGTTGGAACCAAGGGGAAAAGCTGTGGCAGCATCCCTCTGTTGGGCTACTGGATTCAGCTGGCCCCTGCAACATACAGAACATATCTAGAATTCTTTATATATTCTAGATGTTCTTCTAACCATCCACTCTTAAAACAGCTGGCCATGACATCACCTTCAAAAAGTGCTTCTATTCCCAAAGTCACTGACTGTTTAGATAAGTTTTAGCCTCTCCAATGGCTGTACAGGACTAGACCCTCTTCTCTGCACCAACACCCTCTGTAACTCATGTGTCCCATGAGGCTTGCTGGAAAATAAGAATTACAATGTAAGTCACTGGTACCTGTTAAAAAAACAAATTGATATCCTAAACTTTTGAAGTGACAGACTTCAAACTGGCAGATAACCATATGGTTTACTGCAAAGGCTTTGGTGTCAACCACAAAGCACAGAAAATTGGAAAAGGAAAAAAAATAACTGTATTTTTTTGCATAGGAGAGGTAGAAACAGAAACAATACTATACCTAAAACGGATTGGATTTTGATTAACTGTGTTTCAGGAAAACCAATCAGCCAATCTGGTATATTATCAGAGAAATACACCAACAGTTCCCAGAGAGCCTAACTCACCTGGATGGCCACTATCAACAGCCTTATCAAGAAGGCCAACTGCAGAGAACTGGCAGATGTATTCAAAGCCAAGTGACTTTCTGCCACTCTTGGGAGCAATGGCCTGGGCTTCCGGGAAAGGGATAAGGTTCTGTACAAGAAAATATTTCTTCCTTATCCTTACCAAGAAAGTGAAGACAGAAACTCTTCAACCAAAACGAGAACAGTCTCATAAGGTTTTCAGACAATGTTCATACACTACCAAAAACTCTTTAGTTCCTTAACAGTAATCACATTAGGACAAAAACCCCCACCAGCTAACCTAAGAACAGAGTTAAATACTGAAGTGTTCTCAGTCAGAATTTGAGAGAGGGAAGAAAATATTTCCTGCTGATAAATTCTGACTTCGTAGATTACTCATTGTGACCATGATGAGTAAGAAAATCTACCAGCATGATATTAAGGAACCTCAAATTCAGTTTTCTTTCTTTCCATAATGTGGATGAAACTAAACAGTTGCCACTCTGCTCATGCTTTTCTATTGTCACCCTCTCTCCAAGTGATGCTACTGGTATATATTTTCCAAGTCACTTATCATCATACTTGTATCATGGTCCTGGCAGATTAAAATACCTCCAAGCTTCTCAGAAATCCAGTAGCAAAATTAAGATACTCCATCTTTCCATTTTCCACTCAGAGACATACAATGAGAGTGTGTATAGTATCGTCACCTGATGCATACTTGTCAGTCATTTGCAATTAATGGTTTTTCTTTCAAGAAACCTTTTGGCCTGAACACAGAGTCTGTCACTGCCTGAGACAATCTCCTCCCTTACAAACTCCAGACAGTAGACATTTGTTAAGTCTCATTACTTGCCTTCCCTAGTAAGAAGTATTTTTTTTCTCCTGACTCTTTCATCCAGTGATCAGATTTCCTCCTATCTTTCATCAGGCTCAGGAAACAGATTAGGGTAAAAACTTTCCATAAGTATTAAAAGGCTTAAAGAGAAGCAACAGAATGGAAAATTCTGTCACAGAAAAAAAAAAAGAAAAACAAGAAACCCAACATTTTGGGTGACATTTTGTTTTTCTAGCCAAGCGATTTGGTTCTATTACAGACACTGCCAATGTGAGCTAAAGTTAGATTCCCAAAAAGGATGCTGTTACACTGCCCCAGCACAACAGATTCTCCAGAGCTGCCAGAGAGCAGCATCAAGGGGTTGGTCTTGGTCTGTGTATTTCAGCCAGTAGATGTAATCTTTTTGGACTTCAACAAAGTTTTTGATACTCTCTCTCACAAGATCCTTCTGCACGAAATGTCCATCATTCAGCTGAAGAAACACATCATGCAATGGCTGAGCAACTGGCTCATGGATCGGGCACAAAGGCTAAGAGTGAATAGCGTGACATCAGGGTGACATCTGGTCACTAGTGAGGTCCTTTTTAACACTAGCCCTGTCCTTTTTAACATCTTCATTAATGACTTGGAAGGACTGGAAAGGAGCACTAAGTTTGCTAATGACACTAAATTGGGAGGAGATGTCAACTCCCTCAAGGGCAGAGAGACCTCAACAAATTAGATAGGTGAGCAGTCACCAACTATATGAAGTTTAAAAAGGTCAAGTGCTGGATTCTGCACCTGGGATGGGGCAACCCTGGATGTGTGTATAGACCAGGAAATGAGATGGTGGAAAAGAGCGCTGCGGAAAGGGACTTTGGAGTCCTGGTCAAAGGCAAGTTGACCATGAGTCAGCAGTGCCCTGGCAGCCAGGAGGCCAACCCTGTCCTAGGGGGCATCAGGCCCAGCATCACAGCTGGGCAAGGGAGAGGATTGTCCCACTCTGCTCTGGTGAAGCCTGATCTTGAGCGCTGAGTGCAGTTTTGAGTGTCCCAATATTGAAAAGACACTGAGCTGTTAGAGTGTTC
This sequence comes from Tichodroma muraria, assembly GCA_013390105.1. Taxonomy (NCBI): domain Eukaryota; kingdom Metazoa; phylum Chordata; class Aves; order Passeriformes; family Sittidae; genus Tichodroma; species Tichodroma muraria. The sequence continues at coordinate 21,796 of WAAG01092125.1, forward strand.
AAAGCAGAGCCATAAGGATGATGAAGGATCTTGGAGGGGAAGCTGTACAAGGAGCATCAGAGGTCACTTGGTCTCTTCAGCCTGGAGAGGATGAGACTGAGGGGAGGTCTCAGTGCAGTCTTCAACATCCTCATGAGGGGAAGCAGAGGGGAAGGTACTGATTTCTTCTCTCTCATGACCAGTGACAGAACTCGAGGAAATGGCCTGAAGCAGAGTTGGTTGAGGCATAGGATAGATCAGGAAAAGGTTTTTCACCCAGAGGGTGATTCAGCACTGGAACAGGCTCCCCAGGGACTTGGTAACAGCAGCAAGCCCAAAAAAGTTCAAGAACATTCTGAGGCACATGATGTGGCATCTCAGGGCTGTCCTGTTCAGGGCTAAGAGCTGGACTCAATGATCCTTGTGGGTCCCTTCCAAATCAGGTTATTCTATGATTTTATCTATTAAATGTTAGAGTTTCACTGGACTCCTTTGCACCTCTGTTCTCCTGTTAACAGCTCCCCAAGCATAAATTCAAATCCTGTCTAGCTTTAAATCAGAAAAGTCTTCACACCTACACTTCAAAACACCTATACGTGCATATGTATACATGCACATATTCAAGTCATGCATGTATATATATATATATATATATATATATACACATATATGTATACATGCTTAGAACTACAAGCAGACTCACTCAGTGTTGCTGTTTTGTCACCATCCCACTACAGTGAATTTAAGGAAAAAGCAGATAATTTATTTAAGGCTTAAATAAATTTTAACCCTTGCCTTAAAATGGAAATTACTTTAAAAATACTTCCAAGCCTGAGGACTTGCAACAGAGATGACTAACACCCAGCCTAGAGCACTGGCTACACTAAAGTTTTGATCCACTGGAAAAGCAGGTTTTAGTTCCAGGGAGTAAGCCAGGAGAAGATACAGCATCATACATTGCAAGAAGCATCACACGTGACTGAGCAGTTGCATCTTCAGATGTCACAGGATCTTTCCTGACTAGATAAGTCTTAGATCTCCCACTTTTGAAACTGACAAATCCTAAAGGAGTTTCAAGTGTCAGAAGAAGTTCAGCTCTGAGTGTGCCTAGGACTGTCCACAGGGTCAGGATCTGATCCTTGGGTTTCATTCCCAGAATGATTGCTTCATCATCTTACCTCCTTTCTCTTGCTCAGATGAAAAGCACAGTTACCTAGCCAGAAGAACATATTTGAGCCCAGAAAGACCCATTTCCTTTGATCCCATCCAGAATTTCAAACAGTGTTTCGCTATAGAGCAACACATATCTGCACAGAGATAATTTGAGTACAGCATACAGTGTAAGCAGACTGATTATTTTAGGTAACTTTTCCCTCCTGTGTCATTTCATGATCCTTCATAGGGGCATCATTGTGCCTCAGCAAGACCAGGGACAATATCACAGGCAGCTTTTGGTTAAAAGGGAGATAAATCCATGCTAAGGTGATTTTAAGGCTTAGAGGAACCAGACCAGCTGAATTTAGTCACCAGACTGCAACATTTTCATAGGAGTAGAAAATGAGTGCAAGGTACTTGTGAAGAGGAATGAGGTAGGACAAGCAGACACTTCTTACAGCTGTTTTCCTTCAGTTTTAGCACACTCCAAGAGCTACAGGTCACCTAACCAGAAAGCAGAGGCTACTCATGCATGAGCAGCATGGTGCAATGGAAGGTCTCTCTGCCCATGGCAGGGATGCTGGAACTAGATCATCTTTAAGGTCCCTTCCCTCAAATCTTGCTACCATTCGATTGTCCTTGTTCTGGTTGACCTAAGTAGAAGAGCTCTGAATTGAGCATATTCAAGAATAACAGTGATAAAACTGAACCAGGCCTAGGGCATGTTTAACTCTTTCTTGAAGAGCTTAAACTAATTTTAAAAAAATCACCCCAAAACACACAAAAGCACCCCCATTCCCTATCCCCCTTGCTATCGCTCGTCTATCACTTCCTATGGGAAATAAAGTACCAGTTTGTAGGACTAGACCTCTCCCAGTGTGTGTTTAAGTCTTGAAGAGCAGGGCCTGAGTCCTTGCACAGCAGAGTCCTAGACAGATGCTCTGAGTCTGAACAGAGATCCAACCCAATGCCAAACCCTCCAAGGCCCATACCAAATCTCACCAGTATGTAGCAGGCAACAACAGACATACCTGAACTAGTGACAATTACATTGTTTGTACACCATTCTAGCGCCCCACACCAGTCCTTCAAGAAATTAATCCTTAATTTCTATTAAAAATTACAATACAAGAGTCAGACTATTGACTCACCAAAACCTCTGCAAGAAGCTTGGAAACCCCTCCAGAAAGTCAGTCATTCCACATCTGCAGCTTTGTGTGGTCTCTAGCTTTTCAAAGATTTCATGTCCCTCAGAGGAGTATCAGGGTGTTTACCTTATAATTAATTAATTCCATAACTTACAGGAAAGGATGTTTGTACCTTAGAATAAAAATATTCATTCCTAAACTTTCATTACAACAGGAAAAATGAAGGACGACACATGCCTGGATAGCCATATCATGCCTTCTCATGGTAGAAATAAGTTTTAACTTGTATTACATGTTTTGAAGTATCTGAAATGCAAACTGTGAACAGTGTGGTACTTGTTTTGAAATTTTACATTTTTAAAAGTTGGTTATGACAGAAAAACTTTTTACCGCTAACTCTGTCATTCATTATGTGCAGTCACCACAATCATAATTGCAAGGAGTTGTTTTCCAGGACTAGTGAGCAAGCATATTTATTGGTGTATCAGAAATAGCTTATTTTTCATAGTTATAATCAGAAGGACTCCAAATGGAAGATGAGCATCACCATGTGGGAAGCTGGGGATACAGAATAGAAACATGAAAACCAGCATTAAATTTATTCCTTTCGTTAGCTACCAATACAAACTGTTTACAAGAAAACCTCATCATCTTTCTGTGTCTTTCACCACTGTCACTGAATGTTGACCTGTATGTGCCCTCTCTTTCTTTTTCCATTCAGCTCCTACGCTCGAAGCTTTATATCAAGCTATCCAAGTGGTAGTATCAACAACTAAAATATAGCAGTGAGAGGTATTTTTCCACAAGAAGGACACAGGTAGCACCAAGGAGGTACTGGTATTTAAAACTCAAGTGGAGTAGAGGCTGCTGTCAGCTAAGCTCTCCTGAGGTCTGAGGATAACAGGCTCTTAAGAGCCACCATCATATTCCTGTTTAATTGACATCAGTACATGCCAAAACATATTTAACATCACAATTATTACCAGGATTTGGTAGACAGACATCTAACTGGGACTGAATTTCTGAGTCACTGCTGTGGCTCACACCACCCTGTAAGTTCTTCCAGTGCACTGAGTTCAAAACAGCCTGAAAATGGTGATGGCTCCAGTGCATGGATCTCCCTTATGGCAGACAAACCGTACATTTGCTCCCACACACGTATACAGACAGGAAACTAAATATGCAATTACCCAATTTGCAAGTGTGACACATGTGCACACATCTTTAAGGACACACCCTTTCAAGCTCCATTCTGTATTTCCCCAAATTTAAGCCAGTTTATTTCCTCCCACAGACACTGATCCTGCCTGCCAAATAAAATTCTGGAAAAAAACAAGAAATGAGTAGCACTGGTCACTCTGGCTGTTTATGATCCAAAACGGTTTTTTTACTCAATTAGTATTGAGTAAAAAAATTTTATGTAGGTTCATTAAAGAAAAAAAAACAACAAAACAACTAAAAAAAAAAGATAAAAAAACCACCAAAAAAGACAGTAACAGGAACAGAGAAGTAAACGTCAACCTTTTTTTTCTGGAAGTCAGTTACTCAGAGAGGAAAAAAATAATGTGAAACAGTATTTCAGTATTTAAGAGGAAAACAAGTCCAGGGAAGCAGCCCGTTCAGTGATGATGTTTTACGGTTACAGCTTATTTTAGATCAAGCCAGTACTGCTGGAAAGTAGCAGAGATGAATAACTTGTTTCTTAAGTCATATCAATGATAAATGCTTAAAAATTTAAACCAAACTAAAACAACAAAACCGAGAAGCTTCTCTTGATTATCTTCCAGTATATACATCAAGATTGAGGAGAAGAGAAACTACCTATACACTACAATTACAATAATATTAAATACTATATCAGCCTATCAGGCATTATAGCTACTCTAGCTACTGACAGGGATAACAACTGACAGAAACACCAGTATCAGGGATACAGAGTAGAATAGCAGTTGTTTGGAGTGACACCAAACAGAAACATTTGGGTTTCACAGGATCAGCTGCTCAAGTGTCCAGCAAACCCTGGCATTTGTGTGCTGGTTCCAGTGAGTGCAAACATGGGAGAGGATGAAGGAGGTTGGCCTGAGCCTCAGCCCCTGCCCACAGAGGCTGTGCCCTGTCTGGCTCCCTGCCATATGCCACAAGCACCTCCAGTGAGCAGACAGGCACCATCACCCCCTTTCGTGAAACTCAGTGGCACTGAAGTGTTCTGTTTCATTTTCACATGAGAAGTTCATGCTAGGCCACTTGAGTTGAACAAGATAGCTGAAATATGTAAAGTATGCAGTTAGACAATTAACCCCAAATTTATCTACCGAGGCTCATGCCAAGGCAAAATGCTACTAAGAGAAAAGTCAATTACAAAGCCCAGTCAGGCCTGTGCTACCTTGCAAGCCAGCCCAGACACTGACCTCTGCTGCTGTAAGGGAATGATTCTCAATGCAAGAGCTTTAGAGTCACATACACACATACGGATTTGAACCACAAGTTTATAGACACGGAGCTGAAGCCTTGGGGTATCATCACATCTTGAAGTCATCCTGCTAAAACCTAGCCCCAAACTCTACCTGCAGTCATGATCCAACATGTGGACTTTCCGATTATTATTGTTGTTGTTGTTATGATGATTATTCTGTTTAAGATCCAGTGCTGGGAGCAGAGGCTGCAAAGTTGAAGATTGTCTTTTGGATGGAGACTAGACTGCAGCGCAACAGTAGGTTCTCCTTTGAAATAAAGGATCCCAGGCACAAATGTGACTTTAACAAAGCAGTGTCAATGCAATACTGGATTCTGACCTGCAGGAACAATTTCTGGAATATCAGAAAATTAGATCTCAAACTTCTCAAATGCTTTTGGAAGGCAGGCCCTGAAAATCAAAGGCAACCCTAAACTCCAGGGCAGGTGCTCTAACCTACCACGCTAAAACTCCAGAGAAAGGCAGGCATAACCCTCAGTTTAGTGTTTCCTGCCCTCTGCATGCTGAATATTGGGAGATCTTTACAGAGCAGCTGTCAAATCTACAATCTAAAGAAGTCTAAACCCCAGATAGCTATGACTACTTGTTAGAGCCTGATGATCTTTTCTCCAGTTTTTCTGATCTTCATACACACATATGTAAGCAAACACAGTGAATCTGAACTATGTAATTAACTTGTATTCTGTGAAGCTTTTTTTTCTAGTTTTATTGCTCATTATTCACCACACACACATCAATACTAATGAAGCAACAACTTGACCTGTACAAGAGGAAGTGGGTTGTGATTTGCTACCAACAAACTTCCCGTTTGGTATCAGAGTGCTGATCAGGTCAAAACTTTTTGTTGCTTACCCACAAGGTGTTTTGGAGCACACTGAGGACTGGCTGCTGCCTCGGGACCAGAGCACCAGGGCCACCTCATGGCCCCTGCCAGGGGGCAGGGCAGGCTGGTGGGCAGCCCTGGCTCTGGGCTTCAGGCACCTCCCTGGGGACAGGTCAAGGCTAAGGTAGCACATCAGTGCACAGGTCAGCAACAGCACTTGCGCACTGTGTTACAATTAACAGAGTGTAACAGACCCTTGTAGAGCAGCTCCAGCAGAAGACCTGGAGATGAACTGAAACTGAGGTCATGGGCCACCCCAGGTGAGGCCGCTTAAGGCCACTGGGGACTATCAGTCCCAGAAAAAAACTGTGGAATCAAAACAAGTCTCATGAATAAAGGGGCCATCGTCCTGCAGCCTCTTTCAGAGGTTAAAGGCACAAAGTCACCCGACATTAATGCCATTTTCAAAACTCCTTTTGAGATTCTGGGGGAAAAAAGTTAATAAAAACCTTTTCCTCTCCCTCTTCATGTGTTCCTGTCTCAAGGAAAAGGCCAAGCAGATAACATCAAACTTACATGGAAATTACTGTAGAAGGATGTAATTAAATATGACTCTGGATGGGTCAATTTCAAACACTTGGTTTTCCACTGGATGGCTTGAAGACCAGACAGGCATCTGCTCTGCTTGCAGTGCTCATTAGCAACCTGTCTGTGCCTTAGAATTAATACCTTCACGCTGAGTTTTGGGGCTTTACCATGGAGGTCACAGAAACCTCGCCTCAATTTCAGCAGTTTAAGCGCACGTAATGGTTCTCTTTCATCAAGATACAAACCAAATTACCGGTTCTCCTTTTTGTCTATCAAATATATATTTAGAACTGTTTTTTTCCCAGCTATATGAAACTGACTAGCCTATACTTATCTTTCCAAAGGAAAACCTCCTCCAGCCAGCTCAAAATCTGGAAGTTTACGATATGCCAGAGGAAGACAAATCATAGCTTCTAAGTATTATGCCACATTAGCTGTAAGGAAAAGAGAATCATTATGGCTATTTTATACAGACCAGCTGCAAAGGCAGCAGCCACAGCACTTGCTACCACATGGCTATTTCAGGACTGCAGATGTTTGGCCTTACAAGCCACAGGAACCAGCTGCAAAAAAGGATCCCCAGGAAAGCAGTTTCTTTCCCTTCTCAGTGAGAAGCACTAACACAGAGACCTAGAAGCATCCAGAAAGTTAGCTGTGACATTTCCGCAGAAAGATACTGTTTCCTCTAAACTTCAAAGGACTCTACGTTTGTACATCAGAAACTGGAGAGTACTTTACAGAGTCCAGCATTTTAAACAGAAAGTGGTGAGGCAGATTTTCTGTAAGGAAGGGTAAAAGAGCACTGACTTAGCCTAAACACAGTGAATGAAAAGGCTCAGGTGACACAATGGCTGAAGCTAAAAAAAGCTGCAGCCACATGGTAGAAGGGTAAAAGAAAAAATGTTTAGAAGCTTAAGTTTTCTTTTCCTGACTGCTAAAGCGGATGGGAAGGGCAGTAAAGAAATCTCCCCTAGGTTATAAAAGACTACTATTGTGTTATGCAGAAAACAAAAGAACAGAGATCACTGAGTGAACTTGAAAGCAACTTCTTCATTAAAAATTTAGGATTTTGGTAGGGTATGGGGGTTTAAATGCTTTATTTGGAGCAGGAAAAATTGGGTGGAAAATTAGAAGGAAGGAAGCAAAGTGTACATATTTAAACTTCCTACAAAGTGGGGAAGCAAGGATGGGAGAGAAACCTCTGGCAGTTTGACTAGAAGGTAATTCCCACCATATATTGAAAGGTGGTAGGTGGTGCCACCCTAGCAGAATTAGCTCAATGATCCTTTAACCTCTTTGCTCTCTGGCGCCTCATACTGAGACATTTTACTGACAATGAAAAACTTGCCCTTCTCTTTGGCACAGTTTGTGACAGATCATTAGCACAAAAATGCAATCTCTACACCAATTACATCATTTGTTGATCACATGAGGGCACAAGAACATTATTTACTGGGTTTGAAAATGAAAATTCCACAAGCAATATAAACTTAAAGAAAATGGTTCATTACTTTGTTTTACCTCTGATGGAATTTAGGAACTTCTGCATACTAATGCAAAACTTGGTTTTCTTAATTAAAAGACCTTTTTCATACTCAGAGCTCATAAACAATAGCATTTGCTTTTGTGACACCAGGTTTCTCTACAAGCTCAAATTGCAATGGAAAATGAGTTAGGCATTTTTAAAGTGAAAAATAATTAAATACTAGCTATTTAATACTAGCTAATACCAGTGGACTGTAGACTACACCTACTGCTGCAGCCTCTGGGGCAGAATGTTTACAGTAGTGTGCTCAACTTTGAGCCTAAATACCCACGATACAGGCAAGAATAATTGTCTGGCGTTTCAAATCCATTACTGAGTATACCAAAGGAACTGAGGTATACCAATCTTCACATATGGATGTCCCTGTACAGCAGGTTGCACAAATTTAACTTAGAACCTCATCAAAAGCTTTTGTGTCTTAGTGAGCCTGGCTATGCCTGCAGGACAAACAGGCTGAATTAAAACACTTGAAGGTATTTTCTTGGCTCATGAAAAAATTGAAGTTTTAGAAGTTCTTAATTGAGACTCTTTGGCTCAATTGGTGGTTCTATGGCCTTCTGGTACATAAATTCTGTGTGTGTGCATATATATACACACATATATACATATGGGGGTGGGCAGAAAGAGCAGAACCAGTCTAACTCAGTAGCAGATGTGCCAAATCATCAGTTAGGTTTGTCGGTGATTCCTCTTACCTGGCTTCTCTGATAATGTCACCTGCTTTTGGAAAGAGCACCTGATAAGACAAGGCTGAGGTGCAGAGGCCTCTCAGAAGACAGGAGGGACAGCCGCACTGGGAAGCCAGGTCCTGTCCCAGTACTTGCCACTGGCAGTGACAAAAGGCACACAGCTAGGAGAAAGTGTACAACCAGAATGAGTGGAGAGCGATCTTTTCCTGTAACATGCATGCACTCTCCAATGACTCACCTCAGAAAAACTTCCTGAACAACTGATAACTAATATTTAATAAAAGAGGATATCATTCTCTTCCACAAATTTGTCCAGTTTCCCCTTGAACACACATAAAACATCAAATGTTCATATATAACAAAATATAATTTGATACATATATAAAAACATGTATAAAAAAACATTCTGTGATAGGCTTTGCTACTGCTTAACAAGAAGTTTCAAACCTGAGCTCTGCCAGTTTCATTGAATATTCCCTATTTTTGCATCAGAAGAGTCACTAAGCCTGTGACATTTCGAATATTACATGTGGGATCTGCTTCTCTCCCTTCCAGCCTGAAGAGGTGAAGTCTGTTGAGATGATTTTTCATCCAGAAGTCATGTTCAGTATTAAGTCCTTCTGCAACTCTTTACAGCCTGCCTTGAATATTCCATCCTGAACACCAAGGTATCAGCAACAAAACAATTAAAAGGGTAGCTTTTTTACAGTAGTGGTACTGATCAATAGTCTGGGTGTCAAACTACTTACTTTCAAGTATCCTCAACTCCAGATACATACAAGAAGCCTAATTAAACAGTTCTGGTCTCCTGACCACTTCTAAATTTTTAAGAGTATTGAAGGGTAAGAAATGCTGTGCCAGCTCGTGTTCATGCTGGAAGTTGAGTGTTTCTACATAAACAAAGAGGCTTTGACTCAAGGGGTTTATTCTCCTTTCTTTCCACAAAACATAGACAGCACTTTAGATGCTGACTAATTGTTTTTTTCCAGTCCAAACACCCCCTATTGTATGCATCACTGAGGTATGAATAGAGCCATACAAACAGTGATTGTTAGATGAATTTGCAAGATTTATGGTTTATGGTTATCACTGCACACTGACTTGTCTTAGAAAGCCACAGAGCCAAGAAAACTGGGGTTTAAAATATGTATTTTCAGCCAGTAATAAAGAAGATGGTAGGTTTAAGATTCTAATGAGTGTATGGACCCCTGCAAATGCAAAGCTAACATCCTACACAGTGGAGTCCTGCTGGGACAGAACCCTGGAAACATGTGCTGCGATAACTCAAAAATCACTCAATGATGGAATCATCATTCCATTACAGAGAAATTTTATATAGTAGACCTTCACTGTGAGTTAATGCGCTGATTTAAATTATTTAATCCTCACACAGGAAACACTCAGTTCTTACACCTCAGTCCAACGTAGTTAGCCTTCCCTGTCTTGTGGTAAGCCTTAAATCTGCAGGCAGTTTTTTGACTGCTAGACACTGCTACCCCAATGACAAATGTTCTAACTTTCACACACTGATTGATTCGGCAAGGTTTTCTTGAGTAACTTGATGGCAATAGTCCCATGGACACTTCTTCAGGTGCAAGACCAAGGTATATGAACACCTCTATACACACACCAGAGGATCTCTCCTGTACCTTATCTGTTACAGCTAAAAACCAATACTTTTTATGACAACGATGCTGGCTTCCTATGTATTTTCTGAAAAGCATGATATTGCATAGTATCAAAGACATCTTCATGCATACTCTGACTCTACTTTTGATCTTTGAAGTTGATTTTCAGATGTTTACTATTAAAAGTGAAGTGAGTTTAAAATTAATTCTCTAGCATGTTCCATATTAAAAGGTGCTTCTAAAACTGGGGCATTAACAGTTGGGAAAGTCAACAATCATATTGTTGTTGCATCACTTACTAGCCACTATGCTGCACTTCTTACTCCCCTGTTTTTTCCTGTCACCTGTTAGGTTTGGGCTTGTTTAGCTGCACAATTGCAGAAACAACAGTCCATCAGAATTTCATGGACAAGATTTTTCTGGACAAATAAAACTGTTTATTGTACATAAGAGGTGGGAGAAAATGGTGCTACCTACCTGAATCCAGACAACTGTAGCCAGAGGTGACTTAGGTGACTTTATTGCCATGTGGGACACACTAGACATGATTACAAATGACTGTTAAATAAATTAACTTTGTGTCTTAGGGGGTTTGAACAGCAAATTTTCCATCCTAAGGAAACAAAACAAAAGACTATCTTAATGCATGTGGACACCACTAGGAAATACCAGGATTTACTTCTTCTTCATACCTCTTCTTTAACAGATCAGACATAAGGGAGTCAAAGTTACTTCCATTTTCAGATACAAGGGAATAACTCATAATCAAACTGACAGCAATAGCTTTTGAATGTATAACTGCATGATTTAAGTGGCAGCTCAAGACCCCTGTTTATTAGATCATACCTGCACTGTCAGTCTCAGATACATTGAGCAGAAACAATTCCTTAGCATTACTCTTTTGGTCATCTTGAGGAAGATCTTGCAATAGAAATATGGACAGTAGTAACTGCTATGCATTGGTGACTGCTGACCTCACAAATACAATCACCTCTGCCTTCCCAAGAAGAAGCAGCAGAGACAACACTTAGAATTTGGTTGAGCAATACATTACTTCTAATATGAAGGCTAGAGATCAACCTCCAAAAGAAATACGGTGAAAATACACACTCTCCTCTCTGCAACAGAATAGTGAACATCACTTGTCTTACAAATCAAAGACAGATAAGCCAAGCACTGTCTTTCCATTGCAGTCACCTTCAGGGATTTCTCCTCTCATGTCACAATTACGCAGGTAGCTGCCTAAAGGATAAATCATTGCAGTCCATATGAGGAGTGAGGGGAAAAGCACTGCATCCTTATTTCCCTCAGTCTCAGCAACAAAAGAACGGGTGCCGAGACTTTATCAATTATTTATGCAGCCGCCATTACTTCTTCTGCTCTTTATTCCCCAGATTGAAATACCTCTCTCTCTGGACCAAACTCCATCTTCAATTATTCATTCAATTGTGCAATTT
>WAAG01092127.1:1780-15378 GCA_013390105.1 Tichodroma muraria
AAGAGCACAAATTCAGCATTTACCATTTACACCAGCAGTGCTCTGCAGATAGTAAAAATCAATATCTTTAAATAAACCTGCAGCACTGCTTTGGCTACACAGTATATTGATTTTTGCATGGGAGGGGGTAAACTGTTTTAAATGATCCCCTTCACTGAAAGATCTCAGTAACTTTTAGTCCATCCCAAAATATATTTTCAGTGGGCTCCGCTCACATGTGATCATGACGCATGCAAGCCCTGAAACAAAACTTTTCTATGTAAAAACGGGAAACGAAATCGTTACTCTCTTAAGGGGAACATGTCCCATGGAATCTGCAACAAATACAGAAAAGCTGCATCTGGAACACAAGAAAACTAAGTTTTGTCTTCACTCCTTTAAAACATCCCTACTTCACAAGCATCTCCAGAAAACAGGCATCAAGGACAGGATCTGGTTTACACCTTCTCTAAATTTCTTATCAGACCAGGTGAGAAAATATTTAGTGCTCACACTTCTTTGGTCATGTGGTCCTCAATTACTTATCATCAACCTATTTAACTGGTTTTCCAAATTACCTGCTGGATACCCTAACTAAGGAATTCAACACACAGAGGTAAGCTAAATAGCTGAAGGACTGCAACACAGAATGAGAAAAATCAGCACAACACTGTTAAAGCCTTTTAGTGACAAATCCACAGAAATGCTTACCTAAAAAACATAGTTTTTATCCTACCAGTAATGTTGGCAGTAAACTGCACTGAGACAATTACAAACACATATTAAAAACTCAATTCAGAAACAGCTTCTATTAATATTCTAACGATCCTGCTCATTGAAAATGCTGAAATTTTGAACTAAAGAATTCACCAAACATGCACCCTCAAAGAGGATTTTTTCCACATAATGGTCCAAAAAAATTAACAGGAATCAATGAAGTTTAAAGGATTATCTTAATACAATCGTGTAAAGTCTCCCATGATAAAAGGAATAAAGACAGTAAGGTGCATGTAAGATGTTCATCCAAGAAAAGATACATAAAAATGTATGTGCAGCAGGTTCTATGACAACTTCCTCTTTCTCATTCAAAGAAAAGACAAGGCCTAACAGGCCTGTCATTTTAAATATTCATTATACTTAGAAGTACAGTTTAGTTTGTGGAAGTTGCTGCTACACAAACAAAGAGCTCCACAAAATTCCAGTGGGAAAACTTAGGATAGCCCTAAAAGCCTTGGGAGAAGTGATTAACAAACACACCATATAACCATATAAAGATAAATCTTTCAGGGCAGAAGATAACCTCTAGCTACTGGGAAACTTAGGTTGGCTGGGCTTTCGTTTTGTGTTGGGTTTCTTCCTTGTTTACAAGTTATTTCACAGAGAGCTTTTATAACCTCTCTTATGCTTTCCTGAATGAAAGAAGAATCATGAATAAAGACAGAATGCTGGACAGCACGATACTCTAATTCATATTACAGTACATTTCAAATTTTCAGTCTTTAAAGAGAGCTTGATTCTTTTCATAGTGCAGGAAGTTACCAGAAGACAGGCTATTCAAAACAGTAAACTTTTAGTAAACAGACAATCACAAAAAAACCTAAACCCCCCACAAAAAATCAAAACCAAACACCCCATCAAATCTACCGCCTACACTTGGGCATAAAGAAAGCAAAAACCACACACCATTTTATAAATTCACACAATTTATAAAAATATTAATAACTACTTACCTACTACTAGCCCACACTCAGAACAAATCATATCACCAGCTCTGTAATCCTCCACTAAAATGGAATCTGGATGATTTGGGCAAGTCACCCTCGGAAGTACATCCAAACTAAGAAACAAATGAGAAGTATTCATTACTATTAAACAAGCAGGCTGCATAACAAAAGCAAAAGAGCTCCTTGCTGATAAGAACACTTCAGTAATACAGCATTTAATGATTTAAATTATAAAATATTAATTTGATTACCTGAGCTGCACTTTTTATTTAAATGCTGTAACACTACATTTGATAATCAAGACTTCAGATCACCTTAAATTCCAATTTTCTTGTAATGTATCTTATACCAAAACCACTTCAAATCAAAACATCAAAAATCTACATAACAAACTTGATTAAATGCAGTGTAACTCACAAACTACTGCTAAATGAAGTTTCCCAAGAAGATAGGGGCAATTTCTTCATTTCAAATGAGAATTTTCACCCCTTCTATTCAGAACAGTATTATTTACCAGGTCCTTAACTCAGGAATTAGAGAACATATAACATGCATACTTAGAAAATTCCCAATTCAAACACTGATTTATTTTAAAGTATTTGAAGATCAAATTCCATTTTAAATTAAGTAATTAACAGTGAAATCTTAGCAAAAAATAATCAGCTCATAAGGTAATTACATGACAAGAAGTTCTGATAACAGGGATCTCTTTCATGCCCATGGATCTTCAAGAATTACAGCTTCTCATAAAGCATTAGCATTATTTAATATAACAGTTTTAGTTACTGACTTCAGTAACAACCAGCTGTTTCTAACCAAACGTTTTAAAAGTAAATACTTCATATTAACATCTGTTCAGTAATTCTACTAAAAACAATTATTCCAAAATTGGAGTAAGAAATGCTTACAATTGGGATCCATGTATTCCACAAAGCCATTTTGTTCAAGCTTAAAAGCACCAAAGTACAGAATTTGATCCCAAAAATTTATCATGACTACTAACCTTCATCTGATTAAACAAAAAAACAATTTGCAATCCTTTCAATTGTAAAAAATTTCCAAATAGAATACTCCGTTACCCCTCTTTCCACTATTATTTTTATCATTATTTCAGCCTAACCTATGCTTCCCATCTTAATTTTCATTTTTTAGATACTTCTGATGACTCTAGAATACAAACAACCCAAACATTTTAATCCACTGACTGTTCACAAAAATGTCTGTAACTTGAAACCAAACCTGAAAATCAACATAACTATTAATATTAAAACCTCCAGAAAGCACATGTGAAAACAAGATCTTCAGATGTAAATTAGGTTCAAAACATAAAACACACATACATTAAAGCTCTTTAAACTACTTTCCTTCTATTCCCAGCCAGAAGTTTCATATGACAACACTGTTGACAAAGAATTCACAACCATCTGACATTTGGCATTACACAAAAGGCAGTGACACACCAAGCAAAAGGAAAAAAAAAATAATAAAATCCAGGCGCCCCAAAGAATACCAACAGTGTTCTGTTTCAAACTTTACCTTCATAAATAATTGCAAAAATCTGTCTTCCCATCCCAAATTAACTCAGTTCATTTACACATATATACTGTAGTCCTTGCAACGGGTTCAATTTACTAAGCCACCTACACCGAAGGAAAATGAACGGCACGTGCGTAAAGGCCCATCTCAGCAAATAACTCCCGAGTTGCAGCAAGACTACTCGGAAGCACTTCCTAGATGCTAGGACGGGTTTAGCAGGAGTTTCAGTCACTCCAATCTGCTCCGTGGGCCTTTCTGACTAGAAAGAAAAACTCGGTACGTCTCCAGAAGAAAAGAATTCAGAGCCCGAAACCCGTCTGGTCACAGATTAGTGCCGGTACGGATTTAGGGTGGGAGCCTAAAAGCAGTCTCCAGACCCCGATAAGGTGGAGCCAAGCCAGGGAGCTGCACTTCGGTTCAAGGCGGTGCTGAGCCGGAGGGGCAAGGGGGCCGCGCAGGCGGTGCCCGGCCGTGGGACGCGGCGGGACGAGCTCGGTATCACCTCAGGCCCTGGCACGGCCCGGCCCGGCCCGGCCAGAGCCGTGCTCGGAGGACGAACCGGGCCGGGTCGCCGTTCCCACCGAGCTGTCGCTGACGAGGAGACCCGCACTCAGGTCATAAATCCCCCAGAAAACCTCGGCGTCTCCTCGGAGCGATGCCCAGCAATAGCGACGCGAAGACGCAAAGGCGGCGAGCTCGGCCCCATAGAGGCCGCTCAGCCGGGGGCCGCCGGGCGCCGCCCGCACGAAAAGGCGCGGACGTCCTGAGGCCCAACCATCCGCTGCCCCAGGAAGGGCCCGACAGACAGGGCACCGGAGAGGGGCCGGTACACCGCGAGAGCCGAGTTAAAACGGCAGCACCAGGGCCAGGCAAGGGCGGCGATGGCCGCCGGTCAGTCCCCCGGCGGCAGCGGGGGAGACGCGGCCATCTTCTGTTTGTGCCGTGGACGGGAGCGATATCGGAGCAGTTCCCGCTCCTCCCTCGGCCTCCCGCGCCCAGGCCGCCCCCGTACCGGCTGGTGGACGCCATCTCAGCGGTGCTGCAGCAGTGCCGGAGACGGCACAGCCGAGCGGCCCCTCCTATTAAAGCTCGAGAGCGGCGGGCGGGGCGCCGAGCGCTCCTACGGGTGCCGCGAAGGGGCGGGTGCTCGGCCAGGGCCGCCCCTCGCTAGTGCCGGTGCGGGCGTGCGGCGGAGTTACCCCGGCGGCAGCCGGGCCGCGGGCCGGAACCTTCCCCTCGGCCCCGGCGGCAGCCCACGGACCCCCTGCACAAAGCCCACCGTGCCGGCCCTGGAGCGTGACTCCAGTTCAGCTGCTCTCGTGCACACTCCAGCAGTTTCGTGAATTCCCACGGAAGACAAGCGTGAGCAAAACTGCCCCACGTTTGCACAGAAGTGCATGGGGTACAACACGTTCTTGGCTCCGATTCCCAGAAAGGGGAAGAAAAGTTTAGTTCCTCCTTCCTGCCATCGCCTGCTACAGCTGTGGTGGTTTGGCACTGGGCTGACGGGACGAGGAGAAGAACTTGGCACCTCTCTGAGCAGGACCCGCGGGTGCCGGGCCGGCTGTGACTCGGAGCCCTCGGCAAACAGGCCGTGCTCAGGCGCTCGGGCTGGCTGAAGCACACACAAAGCCCGCTGGTTTGTGTGGGCTTCCCTTGTTACGCCGCACACCTGCACGGTGTGATCCGCTCCCCTTCTGTCTTTCCCCCTCGCACCCACCTTGGCAGAGAGCATCAGGCCAAAGAGGAGGAGAAACCACAAAAACTGGTCTTTGCGAGACCAAAGCCCTTCAGCACTGGACTCGAGTCCTTTCACTAACCAAGAGTTTATCCGTACGCAAAAATTAGTCTGTAGAATGAGCAGCAACAACTGGTTTTCGAGCCCAAGCTATAAAACAGTGGAAAAGAAATGTATTCCTTCAGAATATGTCTACCCTCGCTGAAAGAGAAGGATGAACAGGACAGGAGGGCCTACATGTTTTGGAAAGTGCCATTATTTCAATGCTTCAACGTGATCAGTATTGAAATCTCTCAACAGTTACAAATTTGCTATCTATTTATTAATGAGATACACAGGACTTTTCATACCTCCTTCATAAGCTCATGTCTCCACTATATAGCAAGAATATTTTTCAATTTACTAACTCAAAGGAAGAAATTTTCTGTTGTTGAAAAGTTCTCTAATACTTGCTAAATTAAGTCAAACTAATTATCCCACAACCTCCCAACACCTCTCTACCAGCTGCAGTACTGTTTGCTGGTTTAAAATGGGCAAGTTTAAACTTGACAGCAAATTTCTTGGGATTAAAAAAAAAATAGAAACCTTTTGGAATATAAGAAAGCTGAACTATTAAAAATAGAGATGCTGTGATACAAATTTAAAACTATTTTCCACTTGCAATGATCTTTTTCAGAAATGCTCGATAAACCCAAAGGATGAGTAATGAAAAACAGATCACTGTAACTGTCAGTGTGAATACAGCACATGATATTAAGTTTTTCCATAACCTCTGAAATATGTATGGAGCAACAGATGTGCCTCATCACCATAATAAGTCCCTTCAAGCTTTTCAGGTTTGTCTTGGTTTCTCCTGCATTCTATTCTACAAAAATGATGTTCTGCTGGCAATCACTGTCAACCATCCTAACCCTATTCTCATTAACTTAGAATTGAAAGAATTTCATTTTCACCACAGGACAGTCATTTTCAGAAATGTTGCAAAAATACAATAGATGATATATCATGAATTCTTTATTCCTTGTCTGCAGCAATTTTCCAAGCAGCAGACAAAAATGGTTGATGTGGCAGATGGAAGTGTCACTATTTACACTCTCTGTCAATAGATCATTTTAGTAATACACAAAGTTTACCTTGCTGTCCCCAGCTGTTCTTTCCCATCACTGTAGTCACAACAATAATCCCATTTTAAAACTTGCTTCATTGGTCATTCTGGAGTTTCTTGAAATTTCACACCAAGTTTCTCATGCTGGTTACTGTCAGTAATAAAATTGTGTAATTAAATTGAAATTCTTACGTTGCTAATATTGCCAGCATCATTTCAACAATAATGCAATGGGATATTCAGATTCCTTTGCAAACACAATGAACAGTACCTTAATGAAAACAAATCACTGGTTCTTATTTGTATGTCTAAAGGACCTTTGTAATGGTTTGTTGATTTATCATGCAGTTCAATAGCCTGTTGCAATCTCTTAGTTCCTGCAACACCACAGCTCCCCACTGCAACTTGCATAAACAGATTTTAAACTCCTTGTAAAATAGTGTAGATTTCACAGAAATTTAGTGTCTAAAAAAAAATAGTTTATCCTGGAATTTAATGTAGGAATTTTCAAATTAAATTAATTCTGAAATTTCAGCTAAGTAAATCTAATTGCTGAATTGTTTTTTCTACACAAAGACTACACACCACTTTCAAAATGCCAGCCAACTGTCTTCTGGTGAGATTTGGGGAATGGCTGTACAAGACAGCTACAAAGACTATGGAAGTCCCAGCTACTGGACTCCCAAAAGCCAAAGACCAAGAGGTATTAATGAAAAAATCTAGCAGCTCTTCTCCCAGTCCAGTTTCTATAACGTTTTTTAGGTCCTGGCCACGGTCAGAGCCTTATGGAATTCAGTTAAGAGTCCAGCTATGTGATCACAGAATGAGTAAAACATTGGAAAAACAAGTTACTGAATTTGTTCAGGCTTTGCACTATAAGAGCTGTGTCATTGTTTAAGCCCAGCTGGCAACAAGCACCCCCCAGCTGCTCACTCACCCACCACCCCTGACTGGTGGAATGGGGAGAAGAATCAAAAGTAAAACCTGTAGGTAGAGATAAAAACAGTTTAATAATTGAAACAAAGTAAAAAAGAACAATAGTAAATAATAATAGTGATAATAAAAAGGATTAAAAATAAAGAAAAACAAGTAATGCACTATAAAACAGGTAATGCACTATACAGTTGCTTACCACCCACTGACAGATGCCAGACCCCATTCTTGGGGCCCGATCGGGCTCCCCCTTCCTGCTAACTCCCCAGCTGAGATACTGGGCGTGACATTTGGTGGTGTGAATGTGCCTTTGCCCAGTTCAGGTCACTTGTCCAGCTATGTTCCCTCACAGCTTTTTTTAATTTTTTGCTCCTCCTCGCTGGCAGAGCAGGAGACAAAAAAGAGTCCTTGGTTTACGATAAATGCAACTTAGCAATAACCAAAACATCAGTTACCAACATTATTCC
This sequence comes from Tichodroma muraria, assembly GCA_013390105.1. Lineage (NCBI taxonomy): Eukaryota > Metazoa > Chordata > Aves > Passeriformes > Sittidae > Tichodroma > Tichodroma muraria. The sequence goes on from WAAG01092127.1 coordinate 9,263, forward strand.
CATACTGAATCCAAAACACAGCACTGTACCAGGTACTGAGAATAAAATTATCTCGTCTGAAACCAGGACAGCCTGTGAGAAGAACACAGAAAGATCATGGAGGACAAAGCACACAGCCTTAAAAAGTCATCTATGTGGGTTGCTTCTGCATTCTGCTTCTGCTAGTGGGAAAACCATCCACAGATTAAAAGATTGCAGAAAGAAGCAAAGTGAAAAAGGAGGCAGAAAGGAATTCTCCATATTGACTTCTTTTGAAACAAGTCCTTTATCTACTGTGCTTGAAACCAAGCTAGTGTAGCTCCATAGAACAGCATTAGGCCCAACTCCATGGCCCCCCTGAGTCTAAATTTAGAGTCTGCAGTAAGTGATACTGCCAATGTTGTACCATAGAAAGAAAAAGAATGACACAAATAATTATGTTACTCTACATCTGACTATAAAGGAGCCTCTAAAGCAAAGTCTTCTGTATTATGCTTTGTAGATTTATCCATGTAATAAATACAAGGTAGACATAAGTAAACAGAATTCCTATTCTAGATGCCACTTTTATAATTGCATTGAGGACTGAATACTTTCAGAACACCACACATGACTATTGTGGGAAATAAAATAGTAATTATGTAACTTAGCACTTTTCACTTTATTTAAACTGATGCAATTTCTGCAGACAGAGTAGGTAGGCAGGTATGTAGAGTCACTGCAATTATCTAATATGAGCCATGTATCTTAATCTTCTATTGCAGGTTATTTGGTTTCACAAACCAAGATGTTTTTAAGTCTCTCTCTAGTTCCCATCCTGTCATACCAAGAACACCTCCCCCTTTTTACTTGTAAGCTTTAAAATACCTATATCATTTATTTGTTTTACACAGTCCTATAAATCCTTTCTTTCAGTAAAAGAAATTAATCCCTTTGGGGTTTCTTTAAGAGAAAAGCAATTTACTTTTCAAAGACTAATGTTGGGGGTTCAGTTTCTTTCTTATAAAATTTTTTCCCATAAGTTGCTAGGAAACTAATTACTGGATACTTATGGGTACTTAAGAATGACAAAAGAAGTAGCTGAAGTCGGGAGAGGAGTGTGGCATCTGGCTACATTTTCTCTCGGGGAGTTTTCTCTTGGAGGGACAGTGGCACTGCAAGAATAGAGGCAGGTAACGGACGGGGGCAGGGCCAGCTGCTCTCGCTTTTTAGGCATCGGAGGGGACGGCCAGGCTGTCGCTTACTGCGGGGACAAATCACCGGCACCGCTGGAGCTCAGCCCTGAGGGACCTACCACCATGTGCTCGTGTACCCCGGGAATCCTGTCCCGCGCCTCTCGCTGCAGGGAGCCGCGCCGCCGCTGCCCCGTCCCCACTGTTTTCTTCGGTTCTGCTCGGGGTTTCTCCACGCTGTGTCCCGCACCCTCCTGCCTTGCCGGGACGCTTCCGCAACTCCAGCTACCACCGCCGAGCTTCTGATACATCTCGTCTAGCACCCCGGGGTTTCTGCCCATTCCTGCCTGCATTTCCTGACGGTAACTGCACCAAAGGGGAAAGCGCCTGCGGCGGAGAAAACTGTGACTGGGTCCCTGGTTGTGTTTGTTGCTAATGCCATAACATTAGTTATTGTTGTTGTTTTGTTTACCTTGTTATACACACTAGTAAAGAACTGTTATTCCTATCCTCGTATCTTTGCCTGAGAGCCCTTTAATTTCAAAATTATACTCATTCAGAGGGAGAGGGTTTACATTCTCCTTTCCAAGGGAGGCTCCTGCCGTCCCTAGCAGACACCTGTCTTTCAAAGTAAGAGAACTGAAAATAACCTCTGAGTTACAATATAAATATTTCAGTAAATCATTTTTTTTAATTCTTCAGCAGGTAGCAGCAAAAAGTTATTTACAATGTCATATCAATTCCGTACTGTATTAAGTAATTTTTTCTTAAATTTCCAATTTAAAAAACCCTACTATTAGATAGTTATACCATATGGAAGAGTTAATAAGAAAAATCAGCCTGTCTGTTTATTCCAGTTCTTCAGGATCACTTCAGCTGCATCTATTGTGCTGTCTTTCTGCAAAATAAGGAACAACACTATTACTGCAAGTATGGAGTTCCTGAAGAGTCAGTCATTATTATATCATCTCAAATTTCAGCCAGTTTTTTCATTGACAGTTCTTAGGTACAAATCTGGACTATACAAAGAATTCAAGGCTGATTCCTTGAAAATATTAGATATATTTAAAAGATATCATCTCAGCATTCATATTATCCCATTTAACAAAAGCAACACTTACATAAATTCATGGCATTAATGCAGTGATGAAACTTGGCAGCTCTGGTTTGGAGACATGCTAGCACACTTTCTTAATCCCCGTGAGTACAGTTGGGATTTTTTAATCTCCTTGCAATCATGTTACACTGTGAACTACTTAAACATAATCCCTCCAAATTGTGTAGTTTGGCTTCAGCCTGGTGAGTCATACAGGCAGGCTAGCTTGAAACAATTAGTGCTGTTTATCAGCCACAGGTACAACCAGTACCTTCATACCACAGACTTTACACTTCATCAAAAGAAGTAACACAAGGAGAAACTCTCCTTCATTACTGTTTCAGGCTAAGGCTCTGATCTTTACACAGAACAGTTCAGGATTTGCAAATGTTCCATTATGCTGACTCTGTTAAAGAACAATTGGGAAATATCTTAGGAAATAACTTTGGGCTTATCAAAGTTTATGTACCTGTCCCCAGTCTTTCAGCCTTTCAATGAGGGACTTAAAAGGGGGAAGAATATGTGCAAAGAAGGTGCTCACAGAATGGCAAAAATCAGCAATTCACAAAAAAACATGTTTTCTTTTGTAATTTGGAGCTCATGTGAAACTGTGTATTTTCAGACAATTTTCAGAGCTAAATTTGAAGTTTTTGCTGTTGGACACGGAATGGGCATGGGACACACACTGCTATACAGTTATTCTCTGCTCTGGATTATGGGTATCACATCAATTGATAGCTTACCTGGCTAAATAATTTTCACTGTCACCACTGGTCAAGAATGTTTTTAAAAATCAATACAATAAGCTTAAAAGGGTTACCCATCCAGTTGTTTTCTGCCAGTTGCCCTTCTAGCCATGCCACCACACTGATGGTGTAAAGTCCCTCAGCAAAAAGAAAATTGAAGATACTTTGTGCTGAATTTTACACCAAACTAACTTTATGTTCCTAAAAGGTTTCAATACAAGAGATCCTGGGAAAAATGTAACAGTCAGTCTCTTGCAGATTCCTGTACTTCATTGATTTTCAGGATACAAGTTTACCTTAATGAAGCAAAAACGTATGTATTTTTCAAACTGTTTCTTTGTCTCAGGACCACAGAATGCTGAAAGAGGAATTGCTGACAGCTTCTAAAACATAAAACAGATATAGCATTTGCTTATTTAAATGCTTATAAAAAATCTGGTTTAAGCATGATGATTTTACTATTCTGTTTCTAGAATTCTCCCTGCCAACACATGAGGGAAAGACAAGTTCAGTTTTGTGTGCCCTAGCTAGGCTTTACTAAATGCAAATTACTTTTCTAAGGCAAAATATTTCAAAGGTACTTTTGTACAACTAACACTTCAGCATGCTGAAAGAAAAGTGCTGGGATGGAGCACAAACCTACAGTGCACATTTTCAACATACTTGGCAATATTTTAGTCACACCATTATCAGCAACACCAAATAATATTTTGAATGGAGCAGCTCTATTACATTATTTAATAACTACAGTTGAACTGCTCTTGCTTTCAATAGAAAAGCATTTTGAAAACTAGAGTATGACTAAGACATCTTACCTTAGATGCTATCATCCATCTGACAAATTTATAATCATAAGGTTGTTTCTCGTCTACATCAGAGAGATCCACATCTAAACGTAAAACAAGTATGTTGTAAGATTTCCTAGACTCCAGTGGGAAGGTATTCATTAACAGTATTTTATTACAGTTAATACTTAAGAATGAAGATAGATGTTTTATTTTAATATTTAATTTTAAAATTATACTATAAGAAGTAAAATAGGCCAACAGATTGAACCTTTCCCTTCTGATCTGAGCATTTGCTTTCTGTCCAAATTCAGACATGTAGCTTGGAAGAAAGCCATGTAATAAATACTCCAAGAAGTCCTAAAGTCTGGACTTTAGGAGGATAAGGGCAATGGAGGGTACTGAAGAGTGCATTTACTGCATGGACAGCAATAATCCCTGAAAATGCAGTTTTCTCATCTGTGAAACTGGGGTACCTAAAACTTCCCGACACATGATTAAACTGTGATGTCCTTTTGTGTTTAAACATTTCTGTCTGAATGACAAATGTCATTTAAATGTGAAAAAATGTGGAACTAAAAAAAAATCTTCCCCTGTGGGAATTCTTCCTCTGAAGCTACCATAATCTGAATTTTCAAAAGGTTTGTAAATTTTGGTAGCATTTTACAGTGTTTAGAGATCAGAATGCTTCAGAGACTTTAGGAGTTGACTTCAGATTAGGAAAAACAAAGAAACAAACAAAAAAAGACAAGAAAGAGGAAAATACTGATGGTATGAACTCAGGATATTATCCAGGTGCTTGGCTCCCAAACATTTTCAAAATCATAGACATTTTGAAAATAGGAATGTTTATATGCCTCTTTTATCCTCTCTAAAAACTTGTCAAAGCTTTGCAAAACACGGACAACAAGTTAGGATCACGAAGGCTTTGCTGAAGCTCATAAAATCTACCTTATCAGCTAAGGTGAAACTGAAAATTTCAATCCCAGTTACTAATCCTGACAACAGATATGTGCACATATGAGATGAGAACAGAGTTTAAAATGAAAGCTGCATTTTCTGGTTAACCAAATTTACTTTCCACACGGTCTTTAATAAACTTTATACTGACTTAATGTGGAAACATCAACAATCATAAAGTATCCTCCATCTGGAACGACAGGCTTTAGCCCAGCCTCTTTCAGTAGCTGAGCCATCCGATCACGCTTGCTTTCCAGCTCTCGAGACAGGGAGTAAAAATAGCAGTCGGGCTCATCCATGCGCTTATAGTCTATCCAAAACGCTTGTGCCAAGGCCTCCTGGAAACATAAGGTCCAAAGTACTCATTAACACTCAGTAAACTCACAGATACTCACACTTCCTGCTGAAATCACGTGGATTTTTGTTCAATCCTGGCCCTTATTAGGCAAATCACCACACAAATTGCACAAGCTACATCTGTAATCTGTTTGTTACTTTGTGCTGTGCCAACACCCAAAATACCCAATCTTTCGCTAGGCACCAGTCATATACAGAAGTCAGAGTCCTTGACACAAGGGTTACAGTCTGAATTGAATTCAATTGTTTGCTAATAATGTACCTTTGGATACTAGACAGAAAGAACTTTCATTTACATTTGCTAGGAAATCATTAAGATTGTCGTGTTTTATACAAGAAGTACTTTGTAGGTGAAAGATGAAAGAATATGCAAGACTGATTTTATTTGGTTTTTCAATGTCTGTTGAGCTGATCAAGTTTGCTTCCTCTTCTTACATATTCTTATGTATTACATCTTCTTATGTATTTTGACAACTAAAAATTCATTGCTGTGATTATTGTTTTGCTACACAAAGCCAACAGCTTTCTTACACCAGAAAACAATCTCCTTTGCCCCGTCTGTACCTACCTGTAATGGAGTTGGGCAAGTATATAGTGTATTTTGGTGAACAACTTGCAGATGCTTAATCAGGTGTTCAGGACCAATGGACCAACCAAGCTAAGGGAGAAAAGCGTGCATATATTATACTTACGGGCAGTGGTGTTACTAAAAGATAAAAAATACTAAGAATCAGCCAATATCTTGCGTTTTTCTATTTTAAGAACTTGTTTTGATAAATTCTTAAGAAAAAGCTGGTTTACACAAAGCTTGGTGCATGATACCTTTAAAAAATGGTAGATTTGAGACAACAGTTATAGTTTCCCTTATCCCTATCTCTCATAGGATACTGAGCAAACTTTTAACTCTTCATATAACAAGGATCAGAAATCAAACTGAACATTTATTAGGACTGTTATTTCTAATTGGCTTAGAACCTTTCCATCGCTTAAGCTCCTGTGTCAAAGCCAGTTTGAACATAAA
>WAAG01092131.1:316-23123 GCA_013390105.1 Tichodroma muraria
AAGCTTTCCTTGCTTCCTGCAGCTCCTGGCAGAGGCAGTAAATTTTCAGTCTGAATTAGTGAAAGTGACAAGGAAACAAATGCCATTTTATCACTTTATAATCCAGTGAGTCAAGGATGACCCCTACAATAGGAAACTTTTGCAGATATATTTGTTGCTAAAGTACGCTCTACTACAAAATAAATTATATTGAAAAGATACAGCTAATTTTGTATACCAGATACTAGAGTCTCCTCCAATTCCTACAGTTTTTGTGCTACAGTTTTAATCCAAAAGACAAGCAATCAGTCAACAGGAAACGGCTGAAGCTGTGCGTTTAAAATTAAGTTGACACTTTCCTTAAGATACACACAGAGAGTTCAGAGTCTTACATCAGGCTTAGTACTTGGACAGATTGATTCCCCAAACTCTTATTCTTCCTAACATTTGTTTGGCTTTATGGACATCAGTGACCTTGGATGGATTCTTACAAACTCTTATCCTTCCTAACATTTGTTTGGCTTTACTGATATCAGTGACCTCGGATGGATTCTTCATTAGGCATTAATTAGATCTGCTATAAGCAGAATAAAATGACACCATATTAAAATTGTAAGCAACAGCTTCATTATGCTAAGGCTCCAAAGGCTGGCAACACCAATTAAGGGGAACAAATGTTTAGAGCAGAAGAATCTGAGAAAAGAAAATGACAAAAAAAGCATCCAGTGAAATTGGGCCACAGGTTTGTTTCATTTTTAAAAATATTTTGTCACCTTGTGTGTCACTGTAATATTGTGTTTCTAAAAGAAGATCTTTCAAACACTGTGTTTTTTTGAAGCCAAGTATTCACTTTCTTGTGACCCTAATGTATGTTAGACTTTCAGTAAAGAACTACTTTCTGAAACTAGGGCACAAGAGGATGAGACAACAGTATTGAGAGACCCTCTTTAGCATCACTGAATTCAAGGTCTCTCAACCTCATTTTCACTATACCACAAATGATACAAGTCCGTGTCACTATGAAGCTATTACTTTTATCTCTGATTTTACATGGATGCAACAACTATTAGATATTTCAAAAGTAAACAAGGAAAATGATGACCCTGAGATTAGCTCAGAGATTAGTTTAGTTAGTCAGAGCATAGTGTTAATAATATTGGGAATTCGATCCAATTATGGGCCATTCTCTGAAGAGCTGGACTTGGTTATGCTTCTGTGTCCCTTTCAACTCAGATGATTCTGCGATACTTCTCTTTGTTGGAGAAGTGTTCATTTTATGTCATAATAATCTTTTCTGTCACTGTGTTTTATGAAAGCAGAGTGACAGAAATATATGTAGAAGATACAACACAGCATACAAATTATGTTACATCTATGTGATTTTTAACATAAAATGTATATTATATAATATTCAGTGGATAACATAATTTAAATATAATGTATACAATATGATTTGTATGATATTTTAAATCATAACATCACCACTCTAGAATTTTTCAGAGTTCTGTCTTTATATCATGTGTTTATATTGCTTTTAATGAAGGAGAATGAAGTGCTAAATAAAATTTCCTATGCACCACTCAGTCTTATTTTCATCACTGAGCTAACTGTATTGTGCAGTTAACAGTACAAGAAAAATAATTTTGTATTTTTGCCGGCCTCATACTTTCACAAACTTCATTCCCACTTATTCATCTCTCACTCAAACAGGACTTACTGTGCCCACTGAAGGCACAGAAGAAGAGATCACAATACTGTGGACAAAAGGTAAATAAAATAGTAAGACATAAGCCACAGTCCTCATTCATTCTGGACTGCACATATACAGATATACCTGCCTTCCACCTTCACAGAGTTAGCTAGCCAAGACAAGAATAAACTGCAGATTCCACAGCAAAACTGGTATCAGAGGAAAATGTATCCTCCACTCCATCTCAACACAACAATGAAAAACTTGAGGACCTCTGTGTGTTGAATACCAGAATCCATTGTAAAAACAAAGACAGAACCACCCCTTTGTACAATTTAATTTCTCTTTACAGTTTTAATTTTAAAAGCTTGGCCTAGAATTTAAATAGAACCACTGGAACTTTAGTAATGCCACTAACATCTGAATTAGAGGTATTTCATTCAGCCTCCACTGATTTGGTCTTAAATGCATTTTCTGGAAGACTTTCCTAAGAACTAAGAAAATGCTATATTTGACTAGATGTCTGTCTAAAGCCATATCTTAAAAGAAGAGAACTGTTTTAATTGTAATCAGTATGATATGAACCATATAAAGTCTAAAAGACCCTTTTACATTCAGGTAAGATGTAATTTAACCTCATAAGGAGTTTCCTCTTTGACCGGTCAGATGTCTGGTTTGTGCTTTAAAGAAAAGCTTCGAATTTCTTAAGAACCTTTAAAAAATATTACTTTAGTTTTGAAAAAAGTTTAAATATGTTTAAATCCTAGTAATTTCCTTGCCTCACTGCAACCGTCTGGCAATAGGAACTGCTGATTAATTAGGCATTTGGAAAAAAAGACACACTTCTTTTATCTATTTCTGAGCAAGTAAACTGCACCATAGGAGTCAAGATCCGAGTCTCTTTTCTCTACTAACTTCTTCATATTGAAGGACTGGACACAAAAGATGTAATGCAGTGGGAAAGTAAGCCCCAGTCTAACAATGACAAAAGCATAAGTTACAGCCTCACTCAGAAATGGTGACAAAGACAAAAGAATTCTTTGTGGGCCAAAATCCAAAGACAACAGTACTGTCTATTACTATCTCTAACAACTTCAATGCAGCAGGGAATCCTTTGGGCATGTTACATTAATCACCTAACTAGTAAGGATCCCCTTTGATATGAACACAGCTTTCTCCCATATTTCCTGTGCCCAAACAGCAACTTCTTTACCTTGTATGAAAGTGATACCACTGGCATCATTTTGCCCAGCAGAAGTGTAGGAGTGTAGGACACCCTGATATCTACCCTCCCAATGAAGATTGGTTTCTTCAACATTAAAGAGCACTGAGAGAGACCAGACTCCTGTGTAAATGCACTGTAGCTCCTGAGGCAGAGAGACTGCAGAAGGGCAATCTCTAATTTGTCTTCTAGGTCTGTCATGGTTTCAGTCTGAAACCAGACAGAAAATATTAATTTGGGTTGCAAATTTAAAATTCTGTAATCAAGAGCAAAGCAGGTTTAAACTTGAAAAGAACTGATTTAATAACTAACATAAAAAGAGGAAAAAAAAAACAACAAGAATTGGAATGAAACTTTCAAAAACATACTTCTCCCCACCAACTACCCACCCCTCAGACACATGAAAAGATAAAAAAAAGAAGAAATCTGGAATACTCAGTCAGTACCATTTTCAGAAAAGATCATTTCTCAATTTACTAAAGAAGCAGTCTTTTCTTGAATGCCATAGAAGTTTACAAGATATTAATTCTCTTGCTTTCACTCTTCACCAACAGCCTGCCCGGAGGAAGAAAATTTGCCATTGTGAAGCCTCCTCCCATGAAGCAGCTTTCAACAGCTGTTCATGGACTATAACAGCTTATTAGGGTACAGTTTAAGGACGCTTTTGCTAGTATAAGGCAAAAGTTTTCTTCACTTATCTCACTTTCATCTCAAAAAAACCCAGAAGTCTTTTTCTCTCACTAGACAGAGGACATCATNTCACTCGGGCAGGATTTATGCTTTGAAAGTTCCATTATTGTGCCAAAAAAAGTTTCTCCATTGAAGAAACTGTCTGATAGAAGGCTGATGAGAAGAAGGCTGATGTCCTTTCTTCCCTCATCCTGAGAGTCGCCGGAGCCTGGCCCAATCCTCCCTGGCCTGGCCGCGTGGCTTGGCAGAGCCGGGCCTGGTCCAATCCTCCCCGGCCCGGCCGCATGGTTCAGCGGAGCCAGGTCCGGCCCAATCTTCCCTGGTGCGGCCGCGTGGCTCGGCGGAGCCGGGCCCAGTTTGGCCTGGCTGCTCCCGGGGCTCTGTGGCCTCTGTCCTTCTCGTTGGCCTGGACCCGGCCAGGGCTGCAGCCGAGACAAAGCCCGGCCCGGCCCAGCCCGGCCCAAGAGAGCCCACCGAGTCCGCATGCTATTCTTCTCCCACCGGAAACAAGAAGGAGAAATTTTCCCGCATTTCCCGCATTTTCCACTTTAATATTTTCAATTAATCTTCTGATAGTACATCCGTGTAACAAAATAACTAGATATATGCAAATGAAACCTTTTGTTTAAGTGGCTCAGAAATAAAACTGGGTTAATCATTACGAAGTGCAATACTGTTTGAACATGTATGAATACCTCAAACATCACAAAGCGTGAGGAGAGAATATGAAGATTTGAAGTAGAATGAAACAATTTGCCATCCCATCAAGGCATAAGTGTCTATATTACATTTTACTTCTGTTTTCTGCAGGCCCAGAAGCATTTAATTAACACTCCACGCAAAAGACACTGTTTGAAGTCATATCACTAATGAAATCTATGGCAAAGCTGTCAGCAGCTTTGTAAGAGACAACGCTTCACTAGTGGCTCCCCCAGAAGTTTTGAATTACATTTTTCTTCAATTTTTTTATTATTACTATTACTTTTATTATTAATATTATTTTTATTGTTATGATTTGTTAATTATTTTTTCTGAACAATACTTGAAAGGATAGCTCTATCTTTCATTACTCATGAAAGAAAAGAAATTTAGAAGGGCAAACTGTAAGCATATGTGGAATATGAGAGCATCTACTTCATGGAAGTGATCCCATCAAGAACCTATTCAGTGCAAAGTGGTGTCTTCTAAACTTACCCATTCTGTGACTCTATGAGAAGGTGGTTGCTCTGTGTGTGAGTGGACTGGGACCAGACACTACCTGTGAGATGGGTGTACAGTATTCCTGGATGGTGATGCCAGCAGCTGGAGCCACTGGAGTCTCAGGGACAACAGCTGGAGGCAGGTAGGGGACTTGGCCTCAGCTGCATTGTTACATGGTGTGTTTCAGGAAAATTAGCTACAGGCAGGCCAGGTGAGTGAGGTGAGTGAGGTGAATGAGGGGATGACTACCAGGTGCCTCACGCTGGCTGCTGGGTTTGGAGACAAGTATCTCCACTAACCTTGGTACTAAGCAGGGATACCAGTCAGACAGCAGGGCTGAGCACCTGCGTGTGAATCAGGTGGGGCAAGTAAGGGGTCCCAGGATCCATGAATAGGTACCAGGTGGACAGAGGTGCAATATCAGTACTCAAGGGATCCACGAATGTGCATGTGCTTGTGACTGGAGAGTGGCAGATGTGTGTGTGTGCACATGCATTTACATGCACTAGTGACCTTCAATCCTAACAAGACACAGCTGGCTGTCTGCACTTGTGTTTGTTTGCGTGAGCTGGGTGCTGCTGGCAGCAATGCCTTGTCTGAGGCAGTATGTGCAGACGTGTGTGTCTGTGGGTGTTCATATGTGTCAGTGTGTGTTCCTGGGGGTACATGTTCAGCTTTTCTACTGGCTGAACCTGCAAACCCCTCCCAGCCTAGGCAGAGACCTTGGCTCTCTGGGCATGATGAAATTCCAGCCTTGGAGTTACTGGAGGCAGTGTGAGCTTACAACATTCCTTAGAACAAAGAAAAGAACAAAAAAAAGATACTTGTTAAAGTTAGGGTTTTTCTATTCTTTGAAGAATTTCGGCAAGAGAAATGAACAAATTATCCAATAAGTGAAAGAGTTAATAAATGTCAAAGTGAACGCTAGACCCCTACTGCTGTCTCAGAGACATCACCATCATTGAATCATAGAATCAGTGTGGTTTTTGTTTAAAGGGGCCTTAAAGATTATTTAGTTCCAATCCCTCTCCAACAGGCAGAGATACCTTCTGCTAGATCAGATTGCTTAGGGCCCAATCCTGCCTGGTCTTTAACACTTCCAGGGATGGGGCATCCACAGCCTCTCTGGGCAACCTCTTTCAGGCTCTCACCACCCTCACAACAGAGAATTTCTTCTTAATATCTAATCTAAACCTACTCTCTTTCAATTTAAAGCCATCACACCTTGTTGTATGACACAGCCTAGTAAAAAGCCACTCTTCAGCTTTTTTGTAGGCCCCTTTAGATACTGAAAGGCTACAACAAAATCACCTTGGAGCCTTCTCTTCTCTGGTCTGAACAGCACAACTCTCTCAGCCTTTCCTGGTAGTAGAGGTGCTCCATCCCTCTAATCACCTGCTTGGTCTTTCATAATTGCCTTGAATCCGTAGATTTCCTCTGATTATTTTCTACCATAAATTTCCCCTGGCAATCACCACACTCTTCTACAGAGCTTGTCTTTTACCTGTCATGGTAAAGACCTTATGTGTCTGCAGTACTTAGTACTTCAGTAAATTTTACTTTCGTGTTTCTCTTTGTTTTTTTTTTTTGCCAGATGGCTACCTAACAGGGAACACATATCTTCCTTAGAAAGTCAAAAAGTGAAGGGTGACCCCCATACTTTTAATTTCCATTTTTTATGTATTCCTGTTGAATTGTGTTGAAATGTAAAAAATATTGGTAGAACTCCAGCACAAATTCACATGCAGTATGCTTTTCTATATCTTGACAAAATTGTCCTCAATTCAAGTCTGTTTTTTAGCTAGTTGAAAAAACACTTTTGTGTCATTTCCACAATGTGTAGGCAGATTTAAAATACATAGTAGAAATATGACTCCTCTGAGGGATACAACCATAAACAAATAGAGGCAATACGTAGAGATCATGGTACAAGATGTACCTGTTCCTGTTTTCTCTAGGTGATATTTTAAAAAGATGGATATTCACTGGTATGGCCTTGTCTTGACTGAACAACAGAAAAAAAAAAAAATCAGGTATTTTACATTAAGAGTACTTCAATCAAGAAACATGACAGGTTTGACATTTAAAAAGTGAATGATGTGACAGTCACAACAAGATACATCTTACAGCTATATCAGTGGGTTTATACATTTGCAAGAAGTCTGAATTATGTCTTCACGAGCAGGTGGTGTTTTCAACCTGAAACTCTTCCAAAGCTATCACTCACGTGACAAAAAATGTATAATTTCATAGCTGACAGGTTTTGTAACAAGTGCTGCTTGAGAGCAGGCAAAGATCTGATAAAACATCATGCAACAGTTCATACCTAGGTAAACATATGTCCAGATGTTTACCATAGTAAACTACCAAGATGGTTTTATAGGTAGACAAAGTAAAGGTTTTTTTGAGTGTATGTTTGTCCTGATTTCAGATGGGATAGATGAAGTTTTTTCCCAGTAGCCAGTACATTGCTCTATTTTGGATTCCTAATGATAATAATGCTGATAACAATGATGTTTCAGTTTTTTGTTAAGTTGGGTTTATCCTAAGTCAAGGACTTTTTAATTTGTTTGTTGGTTTTTGTTTTGTTTTGTTTTGTTGTTTGCTTGTTTTAGGGGGTATTTTTGTGTCTCATGCTCTGCCAGTTAGGAAGTACACAAAAGAAAAGTGAGAGAGAGCATAGCTGGGACAAGTAATCCAACTGGCCAAAATCCATCTTGCCCAGTATATGAACTGGAGGAGTTACCCAGAAGGGAGGCCCATCTGCATTCAGGAACATAGTCTGGCATAGGTCAGAAAGTAGTAAGCAACTGTGAATTGTGAATCACTTTTTTTTTTCCCTTTCCATTACTATCATTATTATTATTATTATTATTAATTATCATTGTTATTGTTATCGTTATCATCATTATCATTATCATTTCCTGGTTTTATTGTATATTACTTTATTTTTAATTAATAAACTGTTCTTATTCCAACCTACAAGTTTTTCTTCTGGTTCCCCTCCTCACCCTCCTCATTCCATCAGGACGAGGAGGAGAAAAGGGGCTTGAGTGAGTGGCTCCATGGTGCTTAATTTCTAGCTGGGAAAGCATGACAATATATTGCTGGTTTTATGTTAACAAGATATTTTAAGGTAAGAAGTAACAAGACAACAAAGATTTATTTTTCAGGAGGTTTTTTATGTGTCACAAATGGGATACATATTCCATTTTTTTTATAAAATTTTACCAAATAAAAATCACCATTTTCTCATTATCAATGAGAAATGAGTAACGATGTAAGAACAACCAGTATGAAATGTCTGATTCCAGTAATGCAGTAACACCTTAATTGGAACTTGGACATGAATTAAAAGTCTAAATACCAAATTTTCACCCCAAAACATTCTCAATCATTGACTAAATCCAGAAGTATTTACACACTATATGCACTGTGCCACCTATGTGTAGTGTAGTATGCTTAATTCTGTTGAAGTTATTCCATCCTACTGCCAGCTAACATAACTGTTCTGAAAAAAAAAAATATATTCTAAAGACAAACATATTAACCAAAATCTTTTTGTAATATGTAGGTAAAATTTAAGATGGGCGAGGCCTAAAGTGCTTTAAAGTTGACAAGAGTGACAAAGTGAATGGGAAAAATAGTAAGGGAGGTTATATGTGAGTTACTATATCATAACAGCATCAAAACAGAAAATATAGTTCTGTTGTGAAAGATGTAGTCAGATAATATCTATTCTGAAAGATGTGACACATGACACATCAGATCTGTAACAACTAATCTTATTGTCTGTCAAACTAAAGATGACATTATAACAGGATGATATAATTAAAGACTATTAAAAAATAAGATATTTGAGGACTTGCATGGGTCTTGAAAAATGTGTGAGCAAAGAAGGGTGGGTTCATAAGGGAAAGAGTCATATAAAAAAAGGTCTATTAGTCCAGATGAAATATTCCAAGGTACTTTGAATCTAATTTTGAAAAAAAATGACACAGGCAAAGGTAAGTGGGAAGAAACCACCAAACTCCATAAAAATCTATGTAGGTTTCAAAAAGAAAGTTCATGCTAAATTTTAAAAGTTAGTTTATTTTGTAGAGAAGAATGGATAGTATTAGGTAAATATTTAATCTCTTCATGGGAAATTTTAAATGAAGTCTGTGAATAGGGATGTTGGCACCAGAATGTATAACACTATCGAAATTGAGGAACAGGGAATGACTGTGATTTCTGCTGGAACAGTACCAGACTAGGAGAAAATATCTACTTGAAATTTTCATGTATCTATTTTGGCACACATCTTGCTTAATATTTTCTCACTGATTTAAGATTAACCACCAGAATTTAATTTTCTTCATGGCATAAGTTTAGGAGATATTACTAAAACAGATGAAGACTCAAATTGGCACAGAAACATCACAATGAACTAAAAAGCTGGAATAATATACTATGTTTTATATGTATAAAGAACTATTTGAAAGCATGCAGTTGTGGACTTAAGAAATTTACACGGAAATTGTTACACTGAATAATTTCTTTGTTCAGATTCTCTGAAACTGGCCTTCAGAGAAAAAGAATTAACTGGGTCACATATCAACCTAACATCAGAAACATTTTTTTTCCTACCTAAGGCATCTCTTAACTCATAAGTTCTCAGGAGGGCAAAATTTCACATGTCTGATCTGTACATACCTGCCAACATCAAGGGTTCATGTCTATAATATTTGCATAAGTGTCTAAAAGCCCTTTGAATTGTAGCCAAATGAAGCTGGTTATGTCCCAGAACTGATATGAATGCTGCACTTCATAACAGCATTCTAGATCATGCAAACTGGAAGGGTAAATAAAAAGAGAGCAGATTCACGCACATCTCTCTCTGTGAATGTTTGTTGGACAGCACACCTCCCTCACACTCAGGGTTGAGTGAATGAGCAGGCTGATGAGAAAGCTCCTGAAATGACATAGTCCTTAATCACTGATTATTTCCCAAATACATTTGCTTCCCCTTTAATATTGCCTGTGAATATACTGCTACTGGGGGCTTTAAAGAAAATATAAAATGATTTCATAGTAGACAAACATCTCTGCTGCTGCTTTTCTTGTCACTTTCCCAGGCAATAGGCTAAAGTTTATGGACTCTTGTCAGTAAAATATTTTTACTGATCATGCCAGCCAATTGGGGATTACTTTTCACATTTTGTCACATCTTTAGTATGTTGTGGAATGGATCTGCAAAGTTAGCACTAGTTTTCAGAATTAAGATTCTAAATTCAGATGTCTATATGTATCATGAGCAGATATATTTATTTATCCAAAATATGATATCTAAATATCTAGATAAATTTTATCTAAAATAGGTGATACATTGTGTCCTGGGTCGATGCTGAAGTGTATCCCCATTAGTCTGTTTAGCTCAGAAATAAGTTTTGCACCTTTAAAACTGGATCTGAGAGTGAAGGGGGAGAGAAGGAGAAGCAGTGCGATATCTGAGGAGGTTATTTTCAAAACATAAAGATAAGAGTTTTCACCTTTCCTTCACGCACGGCCTGTGTTGTCTGCAGTGCAGAGGGCAGGAGAGAGCTCTCCTTTGCTTTTTGTTGGTTTTTGGCTAGCTGAAGCAGAGAAGTTCTCTGGACTGTGTTTGTTTTTTTTTTTCCTTTTTCCTGGAACTGTTTGAACATGCTCTGGACTGAAAACCCAGAGGAGCCCCAGGAGCTCACACCCGTGGCCCACCGGGCCTGGCCTGGCCCCGGCATTTCCCAGCGCCGAGGGACTGACACAGACCGAGGGAGCCGAGCTGCGACCCACGGGAGAGACTTTCTGAATTCATCATCTCTTCAGAGAAACAAGAGGTTTTGTTGTTTAGTATTGTTCATTTGTTGTGCTGGGGAGTGCTTTGCAAGTTTTTCCACTTTTCTCCAAGGAAATTTTTTTTCCCAAACCACCTGGGGGAAGAGGCTGTTTGAATTTGTTTTCTAGAGGGACCCCATTTGGAAGTTTCTTTCCAGATTTGTCCTAAACTAGGACACAATGATATCTATATTATTCTTTTGCTATGATATAATCAAGTCTATTGATTTTATTAAGAGAAGAATATGATTTTTAGAATACTGCCCCAACCTAATTTTAGTTCTAAAAGTTTTTGAGAATTAAATGTATGATTAAATTACTTGAGCAGTCAAGGTTGGTAATGGGGGGGAATACCTATCCAGAGCAATTTAATATGCTTTTTTAAGAGAGACAGTGATGAAACTTTGGACTGTCTCATTCTTATGTTTTTATATTCCCACTAAGTAAGTTTTCTTTGAATTTAACTATATAATTTCAGAAAACTTCACTTATGCTTTAATATAAGTGTTGAATGTCTTTCTACAAAATACCAGTTTTCTATTGAGTACAGACCACTGTGCCTCAAAATCCACTATCTACTAAAAAAGATGATCCAGAAATGGTAGCGTTCCATTTGAAGTATAATGGGCTTCCACGTTACCCATTCAACCAAAGACAAGAAAATTAAATAACGGTTTTACTCTCACACAGTTTACTTTATTTTAAATCTTATGTTTATTTTTTATACTAGGTCCATTGCAGTGCACCTGTCTCTTAAAGGTTTCCCTCACTAACAAAAAATAAAATAAAAATAATTTATATAATATTTTAAAAAATATAGACAATTTTGGTATAATTTTCTTATTTCAAGAGAGGAAGATATTTCATACTGTGTTTTTCTGGTTTTTTTTTTTTTTTTTCCTGGCCTTAACAAAACCTAAGTAAAAAAAAAAAAATAGAAGAATGGAAGAGGTGTAATTCTCACTGAACCTCACAAATAATTTTGAAATCTTAAGCAAATCACTCAGTATCAGTTTTCACTACCAACTGGATATCTACTGTTTTCAACATGCTAGGTTGATGTTCATAACCATTTTGAAATCCTTTACCCTACCCTAGAGAATGCTTTTATTTTTTTTTGCTAGGAAATGTGTTTACTTATGAAATATTAAAGAAAGAATGCCTACCAACCTCTGCTCCTGAACGTTTCAATTGATTTCTGTCTTCCATCTTTTCCTCTCCTTTGGAAATGGGAAAATGCACAGCATTTAGCATCCCATCAACACTGACTACTGTTGTAAAGCTAGAAGGGTTCAGTGCAAGTCACTGGGGACAAGCAGCATTTCAAGCCTGCATAACATGCTGAGAAGTACACCAAAATAAAGTGCAGGTGTGTGTTTCATAGATATTTACTTTAACATGTGTGTGGATGTTTAGGTTTGAAAGAGATCAGAGGATAGGAGATGTGTTTACTCTGGAAATATTAATTGGGAAATTTTTATCAGTACTGAGGAAATAACTTCAAATATAAATGCATCTTTTTCTATGACCTAGCTTTTTGTATCTTCTAAACAACTAATAACAATTATCATTGCTAATAGAGCAGCATGTTTTTTTCCTTCCTTTACTTCCTAAAAATCCTAGAACATCCATCAATCCAATCTTTCCTACTGATCATTAATTTTTTTTAAAAAACAGATAGCAAGAAAACTGTGATTACATAGCAAAATTATTAATCTCTAGAACCCAAAAGACATACTTTTCAGTGACTGACTGCTTACCTGATTTCTGTTTGAGGAATTAGGGTAAAAATCTGATTCAAAAGAAAATCTCTGACTAAGAGAAATGCATAAACTGATTTACTGAATGAAGTAATCAAGAAAGAAGAGCCTTGTAACTACAAAAGAAAATATTTTTCCACATATGTGGTATCAGATGATTTAGGTAAGAACAGTGGGCTAGAGTAGGTAGTGTGTAGGAAACAGCCTAAAGCTACATTATTGCGTTGCTGTCTTTAACACCATCTACTTTCACCCATCACCTTCACGAATCTGGCAGCAGGCCAGCTAACCTCTTACAGCTGTGGACAAGAGTTTGTAGTGCCCCATGGAATGAATTGCAGCTGTCCCCTTTTCTTTCACTCTCATGGCAAAAATAATAATGGTGATCTGTTTTTCCAGAGGTATCATCTACAGTTTTGTCGTTTATAGATTACATGTAAGTGCTGTTGTCAAATAAAATAGAAATGAATAATAGGTTAATTGCAGAGATATCATATGCAAAAAAAAAAAAAGTGGGTAAATATATTTTTTGAGACCTGATTCATTAATTAAAAAAAGATCTAAATAAGCAAAAGGGTCAAATCTGCATTAGTTATTCTGACAAGATTGAAAGTTTGAAAACAAAGTGAGCAGAGACTATTTCTTCACACCACACAGCTAATGTGAGGAACAAAATTTCATTTAATGTGGAGATTTTCATTATTGAAGTGCTAGTCTTTTTAATAAAAGAAAATTCTTCAGACTTTCCATTATTAAGGATGTGCAAATTGCCTGTTTAAAATAACAAGCTAAAATGTGTTATTAAAGATCTCACTTGAATCTGTTTGGGTTTTTTTGCCTGTTTTTATTCTTTTAATTTTTTTTTACTAAGCCCCTAAATGTTTCCTGGTATTTTCATTTCCATAGGCTTACCTTGAATAGACTGTGGCAGAGTCTTGTGTTTTTGTGAGACAGATATAAATAAATCTTGCTCTCATTTTCTAGCAAAACCATTCCTTGTATCTGCTAGGAAGCTAGAACAGAAATAAAAGCAGATTCTTTTGCCTTTAATTCGATTGCTATTACAGCAGTAGATAGTGCATACATGTATTGACGTGTTTTTAAATATTGTGTTTAGAAGTTTTTTTGAACTCCTAAATAAGAATCCATCTCATTTTTCAGTATTACCAACACTTTCTATGACATTGAAGTGGAATATTGTGATATTGATATGAACGTGAAGAACTCCCTTGCAAATATTAACCTTTAAATCAGAATTCAGCCAAGTGTTATAAAATCACTAGTATTATTAGCATAAGAAAGAGTCAACATTATGGAATTTGACACTTGGGGTAGACTCACTTTAATGTCATAATCTTTAATTCAAATTAGTTTAATTAATCTTTTCTAAACACTTTCTTGATTAAAAATATATAAGACTTGTATGGAAAATAATTAAATTGTATTTAAGTTGTTTTTAAATTAATTTATTTTTAAATTAAATTGGTTTTAATGCTTCTGTAGTTTAAACTGAAACAGAACTATGAGAAGGGGGAAAAGAGATCCTATTTTGCTGCATATTATTTTAAAAATTAAGGGATGGAAAATGGGATGGATGCAAGCTCAGTCTGTCTTCGTACACCAAACACCCTTTAGACTTCCTATGCTAAGGCCACATATGGCTATTAGGATTTACAGAAATATCGGAATATCACACACTTGCAGGATTTCTGGTGTTGTAGCCCAAAGGACTTATCCATAACAGCTGCAGCAAAACCATCTTTTCTCATGACATTCTCCCTATTTAAAAGATGATTCCTACTACCGTTTTCCCACATTTTTCTACCTTTTTCTACCGTTCATTTAGTTTGAATGAATATTTGAATGAATATTAGGATCTAGAAAGTGTGCTTCTCATTTTAGTTGTACGTCATACTTCTGTCTCTGCTAAAAAGGTTTTTCTATTCCTATGTTTCAACTACACATATTTTTCTTGCCTCCTCCTCCAAATGTGTAGGGGCCTTCACATGAATTATGAATCTCACAGCTGGCACAATCCACAGTTGCTAATTTTTCACATATTTAGTATTTTAAAACTTACCACAACCTTTAGGCATTCTCCAGTACTCCTAAGACTGTTCCAATATTTCTTCTACATCTCATTTGTCTACAAGGTGTTACTTTAATAATTTTCAATTAAAAACCACCAGCGAATAAAACTAGAGAAATATCTCTAGTGTTTAAATTCTTTGAAAAATGCCATCCATTGAAGAGAGAAAAGTCTAGGATTTAACTTTCTCATTGATTTTTTTTTTCAAATCTGGCATTTCTTACGTACTTACATCATCATAGCAACTACGATATAATCAACCTACTGAAAAACATATTCAGAAAAATTTTTCACGTTTATCAACAAATTGAGTCAATTTCATCAATTTATATTTCAACTATTTATATATAAAAATGAAAATAATGTCTTCCCTTTATAGTCCTCTTTTTAGAAGGTGCTATGGTGGATTACCACAGTGATCTGAAAATCTTCACAGCCAGAGTAGGTGAATATTCATAGTGATCTATTCAGAGCATAGGATAAATCCTGAAAGTCAAGTTTAGTTGCCTTAAGGAACATATGGAGCTTTTCATAATCCTCATATAACATGATTTATTGCACCAGTAAATAATCATACTAAACCATCAAGAAATCTCTTAATTATTAGATGGGTAATTTTTTTTGTTTTCTATCATAAAGACATTTAACAATAAAAATTTGTAGTATTCTAATATATTGTCCTTAATAAAATAATGCAGATTTTTTAAAAAATTAATTTTCTAAAAAAAAATTCATAGGAATTTTTTCTTTTCTCCTTTTTCAGTAGGTAATGGCAATTTGTTTTGTTTTATTTCATAATTTAGAAACAAGCAATTCTGTTACATATTTATATAGCCATTTAAATAAGGAAAAGTAAATTTTACCAGGGCCATGTCTGGAAAATTGTTCTTTTTCTCCTTAGTACCTGAGTTACTATACATGAGTTCCACAATGCCTGTACAGGTTTGCTCAACAAGACATGCCACATTAGTAAACTATGTGGTAGGCACCACTAAATACTGCAGAATTATAAGATAAACCAATATCATAAAAAGTCTAACGCTTTATTGAGAAAGACTCAATAAGTCTTTCTGTTGTTGCATCATTTGCCATTATATTCATTCTTTCTGGTCAAGCAGTTAAGGCTCGCCTTTTCAACCAAGATGAAAGAAGATTTATTGCATATAAATTAATATTTATTGCATATAAATTAATATTTTGCATCAATATTAAGTCTAGAACTCAAAATTATGTTTTTTTTTCCCATTATAAGCTAATCTTTCCTCATTTTTTTGGTACTTGCAGGTTCTCCTTCTTTCACATCCTTTGTGGTACTTACTATGCAACTGACTATGCAATACCTCTTTGTGGACCCAGGATGAAATTCTGAGTTATGACAAACCTTCTCAGTGTTACAAAAATTTTACATTTTATTCTAGCTTTTAGAAAAGGTCACAGTCACATAGCAGTTCAGACAAAGTATTGTCACCATTTAGAGTATATGCAATGGTTAAATTCATATAGAAAACATCTTGTCACACTATGTACTTATAGCCAATAAAATAAATTACAACTTGCTGAAAGCCAAGGAGAAAGGACATAAAATTGACACCACAAATTATCAGATCTCTGCCTTTTTCTTTCTGATGACCAGACCATTTATGGTTTCCACATTAGGATGTTCAGTTAATTTTAGATATGTTGAAGTATCATGGCAACACTTAAACACCTTAAGACGTCAGAAGTGAAAGTCCTGAAATTAGCAATAAGACAGGTAAAAGGCAACGATAGCTAACGGGTAGCTGAGAGAGGTTGATGATTACCCACTTCAATTTTCTGATGTCAGGGCCACCACCTTAGGGACATTTATTATTGCCAATTAAAGTGAGTAAATTCTTTTGTGTTTGACAAAAAAATGTTTAAAGACAGCTGGAAATCTAACTTATAAGTAGTAGGGTTTCTTTTTATTCATATCTGTGTATAAATGTGACAAAAAAATTAAAATAAGAAAATTGAGTAAATGATGTCGCAGTAATTTTTGTAACCATTGTAATTACCTAAGGAAATAAAAAGTAATTTAGGGAAGAATAATCCTTAGTCTGTCATCAGCATCAATCAGCCCTTACTACAGACTCATAACCTGTCTTCCTTACCTCACACCCAACACCTACTTCAGCAATTAATCATTTTCACAACTTCTTTCACATTCAGTCAGCTTCTTTAATTCAGTGTCCTACAAGCAAGATCTTATACTGCATCCATCTGTTTTTCTCACTTTTATTCTCAATAATATTGAGAATAAGACAGTGGCAGTGTCCTCTATTTCAATTCTGGTAACCAACCTGGTGATCTCTTACTTGTCAGATATACATACTTCATGCAAAGTCTCATTCACCCTGTTCAGCTCTATGATGAAACATTCATGATGAAGTTTGTGTAAATAATTCAACTCCTAGAATGATGTGAAATTTCTTCCGCAGTTCTGAATATTGAGATTTTATTAAGTTTCATGTCTTGGTTAAATGAGTGTAGAATTCCTGAAGAATAGTAAAATTATGTCAGGCTACCTTGACCATCTGTTAATCAATTAATAACAATAAATTTTTCTTGTGTTGAAATTGGCAATTTTTTCAAATGTACTAACCATTTATTTTCCACAATGTCAGGCTGCACTTTTGAAATAAAATGGATGTTGTAGAATAGTGTAGTGGGTTGAACCTGGATGAATGACAGACACCCACCAAAGCCACTCTATCACTCCCCTCCACAGCTGAACAGGGAAGAGAAAGATTTACAAAGGGTTCGTGAGTTGAGTTAAGGATTGGGAGAGATCACTCATCAAATACCAACACGTGCAAAACAGACTGAAGTTAAGGAAATCAATGGAACTTATTACCAAAAAAATCAGAGCAGGATAACAAGAAGTAAAATAAATCTTAAAAATACTTTTTGCCCATCCCTCTCTCCTTCTGAGGCTCTATCTTCTCCCCCCACAGTGGTGCAAGGAGATAGAGAACGAGGTTTGGGGTAAATTCATCACATTATTTCTGCCTCTGCTCAGGAGGAAAAATCCTTCTCCTGCTCCAGCATGGGGTATCTCATATGGAAGACAGTACTCCATGAATTTCTCCAATGTGAATTTATCCCAAGGGAGACGGTTCTCCACAAACCTGCTCCAGGCTTGCTTTTTTCACAGGAACCAGTCCTTCAGGCACAGCCTGCTCCAAAGTGGTTCCCCCACAGGGTCACAAGTCCTGACAACAAATCTGCTCCAGTGTGGGCTCCTCTCCCACAGGTCTGCAGGTNACAAAACAACAACAGCCAGCTCTATAATGGAGTTGAAAATACGATTCAGTTCATTAAGAAAAACAGACTAACCAAAATACTGATCAAGTTCAAACATACATCCTCCTCCTCCTCCTCCACCATGCAAATGTCCTCTGTAGGCTTCAGCTGCATCTCTGCACCTGTGTGATTCTCCATGTGCTGCAGGGGCACAGCTGCCTCACCATGGGCTGCAGAGTTAGCTCCAGCACTTGGAGCACCCTCTGCCCTTCCTTCTCATGACCTCGGTGTCTGCAGAGCTGTTCCTCTCACATGTTCTCACTCTCTGCTCCTCTGGCCACAATTACATCTGCACAATAACTTTTTTGCCTTCTTACATGTGTTATCACAGAGGCCTAGCTACTATCTCTGATTGGCTTGGCCTTGGCTGGTGGCACATCCGTTTTGGAGCCAGTTGCTGTTGGCTCTGCCAGACATGGAGGAAGCTTCTGGCAGCTTCTCACAAAAGCCACCCCTGTATCCACCCCACCACCAAAACCTGGCCAAGCAAACTGGATAAAAAACTTAAAAGACAAAGTGCACATTGTAGCAGTTCAATTTAGGACTGATTCCTAATGCTAAAAATTATTCAATTATTTAAAGATCACTACAGTATAAAGAATGAAAATTTGATCTTCTAATAGGAACTCAAAACAATCTTTAATAGCAAATAGTATTATAGGTAGCATTATTTAGGTAGTACCTAAAATGTATATTTCAGCAGTTAAATTACAAAAACATATACTTTTGTTTATTCTGTACACCTGGTATTTTGGGTTGAATTCACTCATTTCTAATGAAAAGAGACAGGATGGTAACTGAGCATGAAAATTGTGTGTGGATTAGTGGAAAGAATTGGTAATATAAGATACATTAGAAAGGAAGGAAAATAAGACAAATAAGGAAGAAATATAAAGATGTTAAGACAAAGTGGCAAAACAAAGTGGGAGCTGAAAATGTTGACATTTGCAGAGATAAAATTATGTAGGATGTGATTTCATTATCTAACTTTTTTTTGTCAGTTGACAAAAAGCCCTGTCATATCAGAAGACCTGTTGCTGAAATAAATAAGCCTCAGGGAATGATAGGAAATCAAAATCAAGATGAATAAGAGATGAAATATTGTAGGTATTTGTCCACAATTATGATTGTGGACAAATACCTACAATAAAAAACTGAGAACTGCCATTAGAGACAAATCTGGAAGGCAGATTTGTCTTCCAGATTTGTCTCTAATGGCAGTTCTCAGTTTCCACATTATACATCCAGCTTTTGCCCCAGGCATAAAATTTTTACTTGTTGGCACTTATTTGTTGAATTTCTTTGTTTGATATGTATGATGTTTTCAGATTCTCTGAAACCAAATTCTATTTTACTAATAGTTTGAGTGTCGTGTCTTGATAAAGTAATGCCATATGCATTGTTAATTTTCTCCAGATATCTCAGTATAACAGGTGAATCATTGTGAGCCAACAAGAATATTTAATTATTAGTACAGAAATTATGGTGAAAATGCAACTTTATTTTGATGTTAATTGGTTTAGGTTTAGGTTGTTAATCCTAAAATGGGTAATACTTGGGTTGCATTAGGCTGCATTAACTCAGGACTACTACCAGAAGAATTAAAGAAAATTTTTAGAAGAGCACTTCTTTCCAACTAAATGCAGACAAGCTCACAGAATATGAGACATAAGAATGCTGTCAATTGTAGTGTAATTACCAACAAACTAAAGAATGTTACCTCTCTGCTGCATTGTAGAACACAACTGTCCCTTCAGTACATGCACATTTAGAAGGGAGGAAGAAATATCTGTTAAGTGTTGCTGATGGTGTGGTTTAAATACGAAGGCTTATACACTTATATTTGTACTTATATATCTTCCTTCAAAAGAAAGATCATGACCTAGGAAACAGGAGAAAGGCAAAGAACAGGACATATCATAATCCCAGTGTTTCTGTTAAGTCGGTCTTCCCAACTACTAAAGGCTCAAAAGAAGCACTGCTCAAACTACATTAATTACATTGTTGTGCATGCAATTTTTTCATTAACTTCATATTTTTAACAGTCTGAGATGACTACAAATTGTCCACATCAGCTTAAAAGTATAACCTCAAAAATTGATGCCATACAAGTATTTTGTAATATATTGATATATTCCAGTGTGAACTCACACCAAGAAAATCCATGATGACTTGGATTAAGGCAAGGCTATTTACCATGTCAAATGCTTTATAAAGGCAAGCTGCAGAAGAAAAATATATTTCTTTTGTATGACATAGCTAGCAAGCTATTTGCAAGGACATTAAGCAATCAGAGGAATTTTCTTTAGTATGTATACCTGTGAGACATCTATTTCATGTTTCTGTGAAAGTTTTTACTTCTTGTGTCAGTTACCTCATCTTATAGACCTTTGTCTACACCAAACAACTTTTATATCTAGTCTTTCACATCCTGAAGATGAAAATGAGATGAAAAAGGGTCATATTTAAGTAACAAGTAGATTGACATTTCTTCTGGGACAACTATCACAGAATCACAGAATCACTAGGTTGGAAGAAACCTTTAAGATCAACAAATCCAACCCATGCCCTAACACCTCAATTAAACCATGGTACCTAGTGCCACATCCAAACTTTTTAAAATACATCCAGGGATGGTGACTCCACCACCACCCGAGCAGATCACTCCAGTACTTTATCACTCTTTCTGTAAAAACTTTTTCCTTAGCAATATACCTTTAAGGCAGGAAAAAAGGAATTTCAGTTGCTGCTAGATTCATGAAGTACCTTTTTGAACTTCCAAATTGTTTTTTTTTTTAGTATTTTTGTTCTTGGAGCACAGAGAGGAGTTAGTACTGGTCAAAAAACAAGGAGAGTTTATGCACTTTTTTTTACATCTGGAGAGTCCACAATAGCTACATAAAATCTTTTTCTGATAGGTCCTGCAAGAAAACAGGAACAAGTGCATTTCTGCCATATTTCAAATCTCATTTGTTTACATATAAAAAGATTTAAATTTCTACTCACTCATTTTATGTTTGCAATATTTTGTTCCTTTTTAAGAAACAGAATACAAATCAACACTAGAAATAGATAGTCTGAATGGAAACATGCCTGAAGTTTTATAAAGTGAAACAGAAACCAAATGTTCTCTGATCTAAATCTTAATCACAGCTATTTCGCAAATATTAGTCATAGTTAGCAAAACACATTGAAGGAAAACACATGTTAGGAAAACACATGGAATGTAAAAGCCTGGAAATAATCAATCTAAACCAAATAAGTTTCTGAACTAGCAACCAAAAAACCTTTGCATCCTTTATATGTAGTCATACATGATGATACACTTACAAAAATGTGTTGTGTTTAAAATGCTTAGTGTATAATTATATTTTGATTGCTTCAATTCAAATTCTTAAAAAAAAAAAAAGAATCACAAAACGTGTTTCTGTCTAGGGTACACAGTCTTAAACTTTAAATTTAAGCAACACATTTTATTTGGATTGGATTTCATGATATCTCTTCATGCCTTTATAATAATGTTGCTATCAGACAGTTTTCTTGTTTTACTTTTTAATAGACATTCATTTCAACGTGATAGAAGTTTTAACTTCAATTGTAAATCCTACAATAAATGTGAATAGATACGTGTTTTGCTGTTTCTTAATATGTTAAATTTCTGTCAGGTTGGAATTCGAATTTTTCTTTTCTGTGTATTAAATAAGCAAAAAAGTTTTCTTAGTTATTGACTCACTAATTTTCTGAACTCCAGACCTTATTTGAAACATATTTTTGCATTGTTGTAAATAGTTGATAATAGTTGGATAATTTCCATTTATCCAAGTGCATTGAAAATACTTACTGAAAAATTGTTTTAGACACCTGTGAATAAAAGAGAGCATCATAATTCAGTAAGTAAAATTGTAAAAGCCTTATCTAGGTTAGTTTCTCACTAAGTCCCTGGATAATCAATAGCAGAAATTGGACATGATTCTTTTAATTTATTCTGAAATCCAAGTTTCCCAGTGCTTTGAAATGAACTATCAGAAATTCTTCGTGGGCTAAAACTCAAAACCAGCCAATAGATTTTAACCCTCCTCTCCAAGCAAACAATTTTTAACATAAAATGAATTGAACTATATGTTTTAAATTACATCTCTCAAAGATAGTGTCAGTTTAGAAATAAAGAAGATTTCATTTATGACAGCTTTCTTCCTGCTTATTCTGTCCTTCAGAACAAGCTAATGCTTTTATGTTTCATTACATTAAACTCTGTAATATTCTGAATGACAGCAAACCCCCACACAATCATCTCCTAGGAATTTCTTAGGAAGGGACATGCTTCAATAGCATCCAAGACACAGACATTTGTTATTCATAGATTTCAGCAATCTCTTAATCTATGAGCAAGAATTTTCAGCTCTTTCCTCTGTTTTTCTCTCTTCTTTTCCACCTTTTGATGGGAAACCAAATTCCTGCATTGGCCTTCTCCATGGGCCATCTTTCAAAACCAAAGAATTACTTGGCATACAGATTGCCACTTGAATGGAAACTCACGTTAGCTGAAACTTGCAAATGTATTGGTCTAAAGCATAAATTTGTTTCCCAGGACTTTTTTCCTCAGTGTTCATTTTGAAATTGGTAAAATAACCCTTGGTTTACTTAAATTTCATACCTATTCATGAAAAGATATTTACAGGGTATCAACTGGTACAAGTCTATAATGAATTATAATAATTAAATCTAGTAATCAAATGTCTCCTCTCTTCATGTTTGTATAATATGGAAGACATTTTACCCCAAGGTCAGAGTACCACATGCTTATGCCCTAAATGGCTTAATAGAAAACTGAAACATGTTATCTTGCCTAAGCTGAAGGATTTAGATCCACTGTGGTGTAAGAGAATGAACTAACAAAGTCTTGCTTATGTTCTGGAATTCTTTTCTGGTGAAATATTTCCACCACAAGTAAAGTGTAAGACTCTTAATAGTACAAGGTGCAAGCCTCTAAAAGCCAAAAA